>UELU01147114.1:0-14288 GCA_900490025.1 Megastigmus dorsalis
CTGGCATAGGTCTGCCCTTCGGAGACCTTCACTGTCATCGTCGTTGGCCTGGTATTCTTCCTGCTCCGTTCTGTACCTGCGGGTTTGGGGAGGGGGGGCCTCGTAGCCGGGGGTTCCTCTCTCCTCTTTTTTGGGGAGGGGGGTCCTTTCTCTGCTTTTTTGCGTGCCGTCTGGCCGCTTCTCCATCTTCCTTCTTCTCTTCCGGGCTGCTTACTGGGCTCCTTGTCCTCTTCGGCTTCTGTGCAGCGAGGACAGCATCCCGTAGGAGCTGCCCCTGCATGTGGCTTCGTATTGTCTTTCTGGCATCTCTAGCTTCCTCCGTGGTTATCAACCCTTCTTGGTAGTCCTTTTCCAGTCGTGTCGCCTTTTCGTGTTTTTTTATGCGCATGACCCATTCGTTCATACTCTTCAAACCCTCCTTTATTGGTCTAGCAACGTTCTTCTGCACGTCGCCGGCTTCCAACATCTTCCGTATCTCCTGCTCGGCTCGTAGGAACAACTCCGCTTGTTCTTGGCGAATACTTACTATTTCCGCCCATTCTTTCTTGCAGAGGTCTGTGTCTTGCGCGGTAGCGTTGCTGAACGCGCTTACGTAACTGCAGTCGCTCTTTGCGCTTGTCTCGCTGACTGTTCGAGACCTAGAGGTTCCCGCTCTTTCCATCCTGAGCACTTGCAAAGTGCTCATCTCAGCTGTTTTGTTTTTTAGTTGTAGTTCTTCCATCTTGTTCCCAAAAGTAGCTAGGGAAATGAAGGTCCACCCCTGCAGAGCCCCGCGTGCGGGGGTAAGGCTGGTTACTCTGGGAGGTCGCCTAGTATCCCAGAGACACCGTTCCCGGCACCACTCCCCTGGTACCACGCAGCCCTGGGCACGGTTGTTAACACCTTGGCTTGGGGCCTGTATCCTAGACGTGGAGCCCATTACGGGGGTACTACCATCCGGGCCAGATGGTCCCCGGTTTTTTCGCTAGCTTCTGCTCCTAGTGCCAGAGCCTCTCGTTAGCCGTCTCTGTTAGAGCGTTGCCGCAAGAGCATTGACGCGACAGAGAGCGTTGCTCGGTGAGCGCGTGCTAAGCGGACGCCAGAGGTTGGACTTTACCCTGAAAAGTGTGACCACGAGGACCACCCCTAACGAGTGGGCTTACCGAATTTTGTACCTTACTTATTTTATCTATTGAATAAATAATCATAGCTTGTATTTATATCAAACTGAAGGTTTTTTAATAAGTTTTCTATTAAAAAAAAAGTATGCGTCTGCAGTATGTCGTTCGATAATGCCAGCATTATCAATTTTCTACTCAGCCAGATCATTTCGGGAAAATGTTCACTCCGGCAAAATGTCATGACTTTTTCGGCTATAGGGTCGTATAGGCGACTCTATACTTTGACTATAGCAAAACAGTGCAAGACTTTTCGGGTATAGGGTCGTATAGGAGATTCTATACTTTGACTATAGCCAAAAAGTGCAAGACATTGCAAGACCCACCTGTTGAGCGTCTGCTTTCGTGGTCGTTCGAGTTTAAAAAGAAAAGAAGAAGAAAGCAGACGAGCTGTGTTTTGATGATGTTCTCATCAATTAAAGAAGTTAGTAATAATTAATTAATACTATATTTAATGAATACAAATAATGATGATTACTGTTATTATGTTTTATATTTTTTGTTCTTGTATGTGTACAATGTACAATTATCTACTTTAATTAATTCAATTTAATTAATACAAATAAGGAGGAGTAAGGTTATGTTTTTATATTTTTTTTTGTTCTTGTATATGTATAATTAGCCGTTTGATTTTTTTTTCATTTTTATAGATAGCCTGTAGATTATTAAATTATTAAATAAGTTTTATCATAGAACTTAAATTAATTATATTTATTTTTTGTATCAAATATAATTTAAAATTTATTCAATTACAGGTACGTAATAAGGAGGATTTTAAGACAAACAGTACGATATGCTACTGAAAAATTAAATGCACAATCTGGTGTTTATGCAATACTTGTCAATGTTGTTGTGAAACTCCTTGGTAAGCATTAATAACACAGGCCCACAAAAAAAAAGTTTCCTGCGCGGTAGACCAGACCACGTAAATTTATTGTTTTTGGGGTCACTGAATCTGAATCCGTGGTCCATTTGATCCGGTCACGTCAGGGTCAAGGTCAGGCCAAGGTCAAATTCAGAAAATAAATCGCAAACAAAGTAAACTAGTATATCTATATGTATTTGGGGTCGCTGAATCCGAATCCGTGGTCCATTTGACCCGGTCACGTCAGGGTCAAGGTCAGGTCAAGATCAAATTCAGAAAATAAATCGCAAACAAAGTTAACTGATATATCTATATGTTTTTGGGGTCGCTGAATCCGAATCCGTGGTCCATTTGACCCGGTCACGTCAGGCTCAAGGTTAGAAGAAGGTCAAATTTATAAAATGTATCGTATAATTCAGGGGTTTCGTGTAGTAAACTATATAATTTCGTTAGAACGCGCCATGAATTCCATGTATTTTTTTCCCGCTGAAAACAAATCCGCAACCCGATTAACTCCTACACGTCAGAATTTTTTTCTAACCTCAAGACATACCTCATAATCCACCAAAACCATCAAATACATTGCTTTATCTGTAAAACTATCTCTAAAATCCCATAACCACGCAATCCCACGACCCGTACATACCTCAGGACCTTACCTCGGTAACCCCGGACATTGCCCAATAAAATCCGATTATCCCATAACCCGATAACTCCATAACCTAAGACAATCTGCTCTTCCTTACTCTTTTATCCTCAAATGACCTGTGAAGTGGATTGCGTTTGCGCTTTTTACTATTGTCAGTGTTCTCTCTTTTTAATTTCCAACAGTAGTCAGCCATCATATGTGCATTCCACCTACCCTGATAACATCTTTCCATTTCCTTCATATCTTGGTGAAAGCGTTCTCCTTGTTCTTCGCTGTAATCCCCAAGATTTTGTGGGAAGTTATCAAGATGCGAATCGAAAAAATGCAACTTGTAACTCATCAAACAGCCCAATTTCTCATAGTTTTTGAGCATTTCGTCTACCAATTCCCTATAGTTTCCACTCTTGTGATTACCCACAAACAATTTTTTTTTAAAAGCAGTTAGGAACATCTTCAGATCAAAAACACATGGAGATCTATTGACTGCTCAAAACTGATACCAGTTTTAACTTTTCAAGCATTTATTAGAAATAAATTAAGCATCTTTTTATTAACTTGAATTATTTTTTGAGTTTATTATATATATATATTTGTTTTATAATGTGTGGCTTATCAAATGTGGTTTACGAATATTATATACAATTATTGAAGTTTTTACTTCAATAATTTTATGTATGTTAAAATCTTAAATAACTATCGAGCTGTTACACATCAAGGCAATATGATATTTATAAATAACAATAGTCTGACTAATGGAAATATATCTATTATTTTATTTTATAAATCCTTAATTATTGCAATAGAGCTTAGCAAAGTTAGTTTGTAGTATTACAAGAATGTAAATCAAACATTTAAGTCGGATAAAGACCATCTGGCATGTAGTACTTTCTTCTTTAATACATTTAAATCCTGCCTTTTCAAATACTTTGACATTCAAGAAATCTTTTTTCGCGATGTCAGACGCCGTATAGATTTATATAGAGGCATAAAATTATGTTCATAAAATAAATTGACTTGGGGTTCAAAGTCTATGGTAAGGATTTAATAAAATTTTAAGTAACAGTATTATCTAAAGAGCTTTAAAACCCTTTGTTATATTCTTTAAATCTTGTTAAATGCCTTATAAGTCTATACAAATCTTTTGCTTAATAAACTATTATTTTTATCGGTACCTCTAAAATTCTCATACATAAGACTTTTTGATACTGATCTACTTAATATAATGTTTATTTGGTTTTAATGCTATACATCTTTTTATCCTATACTGGATGATATGAAAATTTCTACTTTTGTAATATAAAGTTATGACGATTTTGTTAAACAAAAAATAAATTTCGCAATTTAAGGGGCTGCCCCGACTTCTCATAAAATTCATGATAATAGACACGTATAATTTGAAAGGCGTTACAGACTTAAAATTCGAGAAAAAAGAAATTGAAAAATTAACAAATATTTAATAAGTTTATGCTGTTTATGGACACGTTTTTTTAGATACATTATTTACATTTATCTTACATATCAAACCCGAGATTATTTCAGTAAAATAGAGTTACATATTAAAGGTTATAAAGAATTTGAATATGTAAAGAAATCTCTATATAAATAAGGACTGTCTTCAAAGGGTATTTTAATTTTTTTTATGCTACTCATTAATATGTTTAAGACTCTTAAAAAGTTCTGAAATCTTTGAAAAAAACCTTTCCAAAAAAAGTATAAAACAGTCAAGTATGCTTTGTTACCAAACTTCATCCATATTTGTAATTCAAATTCAGACTGAAATTGTGTAAAGAGGTCACTCCCGTTGAAGTTTATTAATAAATCAATCGATAAATTAAAAATATTCTTCAAGTATTAGTGGGAGAAGAAAGTTCGACTTCCATGTAGTATACAAAATGCGAAGTAACCAACCAAAAGAAAAACTCTGTTTCACATTTCGTACAGAACCGAAGGTCTGAAAAAAAGTAGCCCCGGAAACAGCAGATTCATGCTAATATAATCGATGAACTCTATAAATTAATTAATTACATAGATTTAAATAAACAATTAATAATTATGTAAAATTATTAAGACAAAAAGAATACTTGACAGTTTCTCAATTGATTTCACAACTTTCTTTAGTTTAAATTGGCCATTGACCAGAAAGGGAAAAATTATCTAAATAAATAAAGAATTGATAGTATTTAATTAAAAACTCAAGTTTAATGTGGTTTTTAATTGGAAAGAGAACCAATTGATTTTATGTCATTGTGATTTTGTAAAATATGAAGAAAATTAAATGTAATGTAAGAACAAATTTTAGAATGCAATTAAATGAATGAGGGAAAATAATAATGAAAGAGATAAAATTATAATAAAGATGAATTGAAAAAAGTGATACTAGAATGTTAACAATGAATGGTAGTCTAAGAGTATTTTATTATTTATTTATTATTGAAGAATATTTTTAATTTATCGATTGATTTATTAACAAACTTCAACGGGAGTGACCTCTTTACACAATTTCAGTCTGAATTCTAATTACAAATATGGATGAAGTTTGGTAACAAAGCATACTTGCCTGTTTTATACTTTTTTTGGAAAGGTTTTTTTCATATTCAATTTACAAGTGGTTCTACTGGGATAACTGATTTGGTACGTGGTGAAGTGTAGTATGTCGATTATATCTACGAACAGATGGCGCTCTGAAATTCGGACAAACTCGCAAGTGACAAGAATTTCCCTCGGTTAGTATACAAGGAAATTTAGTATGAGTAATATATATATATATATATATATGATGGGATTGTGGTTTTAGCGGAGTATTAAATAAAGTACACAGGATTAAAGAATAAAAGTAACTATTGATTTATTGAAAGTATCGGATTTTTGTATAGCTCGAGCGTTTCACCCAAGGAAAGAGGGGAGAGCGTAGTGGGGGAAGTCTAGGCTTCCAGGGTACAGCGGCAGACGGTTGCATACAACGGTCGCTCGCTTATATGCGTATTCTTACAATATGCGATGAAAATATTTAAGTTATAGATTTATATAATATAAATGTTATTGCGAGCGTTCCCATATATAAATTGAATTACCATATAAAAAACTATCATGTATATACTAATATCATATATCAGCAGCACCTCCAAGCTGCACAGAAAATACCTATAATTTGGAATATAATTTGAATTAGCTTTTTAATTTTTAAAGTGAAACTACATAAATATTGTTATTTATTATTACAGACTTTGATTATGGTAGAAGATGAAATTTTACAGTGTTACATAGTAAAATATATGAACGACACTAGCTTTCTTTGTTAGAACATGCGTTAGTATTTATTATATTTCCATTTTACTAAGGTTTCTTGCAATAATTAGTAGATTTCGAGTCTGTCTTACAATGTCCATAGATTATAGCAATAATTTTCTAGTAGTATTTACTACACTGTTTTCTCCGTGTATAAGTAAAAAATACATACTCGTAAAAGGATTCTAGAGTCATCCAACCATTCTTTTATCTTCCTAAAGTCCATCCAGGATGTGAGGTGTCACATATGAGTTTCGTAATCCTCTCATAAGGATATAATACTAAAGATGAAGCAAACTGACCATTTGCGTTGCCTGTAAGAAGCATAGTCAGACAGAGCTTCTCATCACTAATGATTCTAGTATAAGCAGTTTTCTGTTCTTTGCTGGCTAAAACTTCCTTTGGTTTGGGATTTAATAAAAACACATACATCACAATTAAAAACTTGAGAACGTTATACGTTCAAAAGGTTTTTTGATGCCAGATATTCAGAAATTTCCTTAAACCAGCCACGAATATTTTCCTCTTTTACTTCAGATCTTCTGAGTGACAAATTTTGAGCCATTTTAATTGACAGATCAGGATGTCGTTTCAAAAAAGCACGATACCTTAATCATTAATCAATTTCTGTAAGCTACCTAATAATTAATCCTTTGATATCGAAAATCCTGCTGCACTTCATTTTTTGATCCAAAGAGCCAACAAATCCTCCTTTCCTACGCTCAAAATAGTGGCTGGACCTGATTTAGTTTCAGGAGTGCATCTTCAAATATTTTCTTCCTGTAGCAAGTTCTCACTACAATCAATTTTCAATGTATGTACATATTTAGTGTTCAGAACCTCCAAATTTAATATATAAACATCGAAATATAATGAAACATTTTATAAAAAATTACTGCTTAATATTTTATTCTGAATTAAATTAAATAATTTTATATCATTACGTTTATCTACATTTATATTCATTGTTATTGCTTTTAATCTACTCTTCAACATACTAAAAAAAAACAGTGTACGTAAATTGTTTTCCCGTAAGAAATGCGGAACCAGTAATCGAACATCTATTTTTTATAATAAAAATAATAAATTCGACTAATAAATCTATTCATTAACATTCAGTAAGTATTTAATAAAATTGATTAAAATTACCTCTAATTTTATCTCCTGGCGTGAATAGCGACTGCTTTCGCAGTACATGTTTTCTTACGCGAGCTGCTAAAAAATGGCGGATATTCGCTTCTTCAAGGAATGGTCTAACTTACAAATCTTGAAGGTTACATTTAATTTCTTCATATTTGTAATAGTTTTATGCGTTTCCTATTCATATTTATAGGGAAGATCCGCAGGCATCATTCTTTTTAGGATTTTTAAGGAGTTCTGCATTAAAATACACGACTATTTTTCGTGTATGTACTCCAAAAAATAATTTTTTTTAATTGACAATTTTCTTTTGCTTAAGAGGAAAAGTATATTTTCATAATTTAGCATTTTACTTTTTTTTATGTTTGATTCAAAATTTTATAAATCTGAAAAATGTATTTGAAAGAGCTTTTAATTACCTACATTTGGAGACGTTATACGTTATTATACTTTTTGTCATTCTTTTGTTATCCAAGTATTATTCACGGGAAATTGTGTGAAATATCGTAAAGAATTCGTGTAGGATTTCGTGCATGATTTCGAGCAAGATTTTCTGCACGGTATGATGCCAGCTTTCGTATACGAAATCCTACTCAACTTTTGGCACATGTAAAAACTGCTAATTGAATAAACAATTTCTTTATTCAATTTCTTATCAGTTTACAGGAATCTTCCAATTTCTTATGATAAAATTTGGCTTAAGAAAGTTGTGAAATCATCTAAAAAATTTTCAAGTATTCTTTTAGCAGTTTATAGGCTATTTCAGTTCGAATTCCCACGAGATATTCAAAATTTTATGTGAGAAATTCAGCCTCGGTGAGTTGTTTCTGCATTAAAAGCTAAGATTTTCTCATCCAAATTAATACTGTGGACTTTCGAAACATAAAATAGATACCACAAAATTTTTTTTTATACATACTGTGTTTGATACTCAAATATTCGAAGTTAGTACTCAACGGTAGGATTTGTATGCGACACAAAAGTTCTTAAAAGTTTTTAAAACTAAAAAAGTTATGGACACAGAATGATTCAACTTGCAATTTAGAAAACATTGTAATATCTTTTTTTTTTAAATATATTATATGTACTTTTATAAAAAGGTAAAAATTGTAGCGAGTATGATTTTTCTTCCCTAGCACAATTAAAATTATTCTTGAACCAATCCTACTATAAAATAAAATCTCTTTAGTCGCTATATATATAATCTCTTACCAATAATCGTCATGAATAAAAGAAGACAATATATTATATTAGTTTTTGCTGCAGAGAAAGTTACAAAATCAAGTAATAAATTGCTGTCAATCATTATGGAAAAATTTGGCTGGAAAAAGTAGTAAAATCATCTCAAAATAGTAGTAATAGTAGTAATAGTAGATCAAATACTCTTATTGTTTTATAAAATTATAGGTCATTTTAGTAATCCCATTATTTTTTATATTTTCAATTTTGTACAATTTTCTTAATCTTACAAAATTACTATGAATATACTTGGCAGCAAGGCGTCAGGAAGTTTAACATGACAAACAAACCCACATAGCATGAAATATTTCTGTAATAGTTCTGTAATATTGCAGATTAAGACCCAGAATATTACACAAATATTTCTGTAAAATATTACTGAAATATGTATATGGCCACCTAGAACATAAACTTGAAATACTTCTTGAAATATTTAAGAAACATTTCAGTAATGTTATTAACAGTTATATTTAAAACAATTTTATATTTCATGTTAATGTTCCGTAAGAACAAACAATATTTCATGAAATATTTCATAAATATATCTCGAATATTGCATGAAACATTTCAAGGATCGTTTCCGTAATATTTCTATAATATTTCATACTTAATATTAGGGGTAATCTGAACGGTTGTTGGCCACGAAAATTTGAAATAAAAAATAGGCTTGATTTTTTCAATATAACTTAAGAATGTAAGCAACTGTTTTCGGATATTATGAACTCAGTACGAAAAAAAATAATATTAGTAATGTTTTATCAACTCAAAAAGAAACTTTAATAATTAAAAATTATGACATTTAAAAAAAATATTTGAACGTTTGAATCAGTTTTGAAGGGTGGACAACATTAGTATCAAGAAATGCGTACAACGACAGTCATTGGCCGGCTGGCCTATCACTGTATTCAGGCTAATCTTGTACAGTGCACAGTCATTGGCATGTATTTTCTCGCTGATTGTAAAAGTAAGTTTTAAAGATTTATCTACAAATATGTAGTAATAAACTTGTTTAAAATTCTAAATAAAAATATCTTTTGATAATAACATAGAAAAAATATTCTATGTTTCTTTATCAATATGTATATATAAAATATAGTTTTAGGTTAGATTTCACCATCCTTATACATTTCTCTATGTAAAATGCCAAAAGTTAAGGAAAAGGCAAAGTAAAAAAGGAAAAATGTTGCTGTTAAGAAAAAAGGAAAACCTATTATTAAAAGTATAGAAAATGTATATAATATTTTGAAATTTAAAACTAATACTACTGTTTGCAACCAAATTAGTTAAATAATGTGATACTATAATAAATATTTAATTTAAAACCAAGTTGTTTCTTTTTAAATTTATATTAAGAATCGTAATAAAGTAATTTATTCAAAAATATTGTTAGTTTATTTCATGCATACCTATACTATTATGGTTAGGCCAATCACTGTATTTACATGGCCAATCAATGTATTTTTTTACTTCAAGTACAATTTTCATTAATATCTCGACAATACCAATTTTTTATTATTTTCTTTAGTAGAATTTAAATAAATAATAATACTTCCTCAAAAATATTGATACCTATTTTAGATTAAAATTGCATTTAGTGAGTTATTTATACTAATATTTCAGTAGCGTATTCGCTTAAGTGGCCAATAACCGTACAGATTACCCCTATAAGTATTTTAATCCCGATAAACCGAATAGGTTTGAAAACCGATAAACCAGAAAAGGATCCATAAGTTCCTTGTGTGCGAGGAAGACTTGACGAAATCGTCTCTCGCTGCTCTATTTATATTAAATCCTTATATATTGGGTAAATAGGACGAGAAAACTAGACCAAAGTAAGGGAAACTGTTAGCAAGTAAGAATTCAGGGTGGTGCCCTTAATTTTCATTCGTTGTTTTTTTCTATTCCTTTACAGTATTTTACAGTAAGCCAAAGAAAAATGTACAGCTACGAATAGTAAAACGCTAATCCCTACTCTTGCGTAACATTGGAGGAAGATGCATATCGGGTGAGAGTGTGAGTGGTAGGGAGAGACGCTTTTCTTCCCTTGCACCTACAACTTACCCTAGCGCTTGGGTCTAACTGTTTATTTGGAGAGGAAAATCTCTCTCAATCTCTTTCTAACGAAGATTTTCGAAGCTGAAACTGTTAAATTATCTAAATAACTATAACAAATTACATTTCGCTAAACATTATTGTATAATAATTAAGATTACAATAAAATAATATAGTTTTGCGAAAGAACGATAAAAATATCTTAAAAATTGATTAAATCACAATAGTATTAACTTACAGTTTAATTGTTAATGTTTTATAGTCGCAGTATATATGAAAATATAGAATACGTATTTAAATCATTCGTTGTTAATAATTATTATATTTAATAACTAAATATAATTATTGTATAGAAATTGTATAACTTTGCACATAACTATATGCTATTTATTCTAGAGTTAGTGTACATAATATTTTCTTAAGTACAAAATTTATTGTTAATAAGGTAAAGCATATAAAAGGTAAAAGGCTCGGGAATTCGTTTTATATGTAACATTGAATTTTCTTAGTTTCTTTTAAGGGTCAAAGTTAGAAAGTCATAGCGGGTGGAAGAAAGACCGTTAGAAATTTTGCTACGCGTCCCGTTTTTATGTGAATTCCTTAAGTGGCTTATTTTTACCTCAGCGCGTTTCCTTAAAAAAGAGAGAAAAACAGGCTTTAGAAATTGGGAAAAATTTTCCTAGCAAAGTAGGAACTAAAATATAAGAACTTTCCAACGTAATTTTAAGTATGATAATATATTAATAGGTAACATACGTATTAAAATTACGTGACAACACGTTTGAAGTTTTACATAACAAATTATGTATTTTTGTTACATAATTTTCTAACAAAACCGTAATTATTTTCAAAAGTAATAATATTCCATAGCGTTTACTCTTTAACCCATTAATAACACGTGCCAACAAAAAAGTACCCTTAACTGAAGTTGAGCCCACCTTATTTCTACGTATTTCGGCCTTCTAAACCCGAATTTAAAATAAAAAATTAGGGTCGCCTTGCGTCTTTTCGAGATAACTTAAAGAAAACGAATTTCGAGATATCTTGAATTACGAAGTTGAAAAATTTTTTCATTATTTTAGCAAGAGGTATCATGAAGTACTCAACGCACCCTTCAAAGTACATTTTTAATGACCTTATTTGTCTCCGACATATGCCGAAAAAAAAATAAAAACCATATTGATTTTCAAAATATTCATATATATAATCTTGTAACATTCACAGTATGCTACTCTTATCTATTGCCAATAAACAAGCATTTCATAATTTATTTAAAGATTAAGTGTAATTCCACAATTCCTGTCAAATTAGAATTTTGTGATTTTATCAAATCTCGAAGCATCAGCTTTTGTGCTCATCTGTTTCTTAGCATCAGTCAGTGCGACGTTACCACATTAAGTTACCCATGCGTTACTTATGCATTATTGATGTTTTATAAAATTAATAAGTCTCATACTAAATAGTCATTCACAAATTTGTTTGTAACGAAAAGTCAAAAAGAAATATATTCCACACATAACAAATCCCTATCTTCAACGTGTTAATTCTTCAAACATTGAAAATTAATTTGATGGTGGAAAGACGATCCAATCGAACAAATAAAAACCATTTTGAATTAAATAGCCGACGTTTCGGATGTTTATATTTTATACGACTCTCTTCAGGGTTATGGGCAGAAGTGCACAAATGGTTTTTTATTACAATTGTACAACAAACAGAAGCATATATACAGAATTACCTTTATATAATCTCACCCTAAAAGTATTATTGTTTGAGCTTCATATACGTGAGCACCATATCTTTCTTATTTTAACTATCCAAGCTGTTTGGAATATTTAAAAAAATTTTGCTTTAACCAAAATCAATTTATATTAAAAATTAAGAAATTAACGCTTATGTGCAGAACTCATGTCGGTATATCTTTCTTAATCTCTCACTGTGCTAGTGAACTCAAGGTTTCACACTGTACTAAACTAAAATCTAATTCAAAGTTCAAAATTCAATGTGCGAACAGAAAAGTGGTGGTATAAAACTAAAGCGGTGAAGAGTGGGTAAATCCGACGTCTTGTACTGATTAACGCTATAGGTGAGAACGGCGGAGCGAAGAAGTATGTGTGTGAGTCGGTGCTGAAAGATGTACTTTTGCGTTAAATTTTTCCGCTACTTCGCCCTCCTTATCACTCTCAATCAACCTGTATATTAGAGAATGCTACCAGACGCACACAGAAAAATTTAACAAATTAAATGATAAATTTTTTTTTTATTTGTTAAAAATTCTTTTACATATTAAAAAAAAACCCTTTAATTAAACTTATAATGATACAAACAATTAGTTTCTACGTCACATCAAATATAAAAATAATTTAAACAAAGTAAAAAGTAAATAATATATATATATGTAGCGCCTCAGCCTCAGGGCTTGATGCGCTGCTTCGCCTGCACCTGTTGACGGGAAGGTTCTCGGAAAAGAAGGACGAGTGGTTGAACTAGAATGGTGGTTATTTTATTATCGCTAGCTTCGCTACAAAGTCGCTCGCGCGGAATGGCGGACGTCACGTCCTTCGCTTTAGAGAGACGGTAACGAACAGTCGCAGCACGTTGCTTGTGCGCTTGGTAACGGCGTGTTTTGTTCGTCGCGCGGCTAGAAAAGGGGGCGCCGTCGGAGCGTCTGCTTCCGGCGGTGGCGCCGAGGAGACGATGGTGGCACGGCGTGGGCCCCCACATATATATACATAAACGTTAGGGTGTCCCTTATTTTCCAAATTCCAGAAATCGATCATACCGTCCCCTAGATCGATTTCTTTGGACAAAAAAATATGTTTGAAATTTCGAATGACCCCAAATTCGAAGTTTAACCCGTGCCTATAGACATTAGACACGACCTTTTTTGTGTTTTAAGGGGGGAACTGCTTAACAAATTTTCCTGAATTTTAATAACATTTTTACACACTATTAAAAAATCTTAAACGATTTTTTATTTAAAAAAAAACAAATAAAATGGTGGTGCTATGCGGCGCCGTAGTTCGCAACACAACAAGCGACTTTACAATTGGGGTAATTTCTCCAATTTTTTTGGGTGATCTAAAACAAGAAATAGAAACAGTTTTCGATTAGTAGTACAATTTCGCTCTCTGCTTACCTACAAATGCATAAAATATTACAAAATTGTAAATTCGACATCTTTTTTTTAAAAAAAAGTACAATTTTTCACCGTTTTTTTTTTATATATTTTTGTTTAAAAAATTACTTTTTTAATAAGAAAAGTATAAATCTTTAGGTATAAATAGAAAACAATACTATAGAATAACTTCGTGGAAAGTTTGAGCAAGTTCTGTCGTTTAGTTTTTAAAGAGACAATTAAAAAAATGTAGTTTTTAGAAAAACGCGTTTAAAGTTTTTACACATGAAAAATACTGATTTTAGTGACTTACCGATTAATCTGCGATCCCTAGCGCATACAATATTCCTTCAGCTTCATCAAATAATGCATTTTCTTTAAGAACTTGTTGCTTTCGGGCTAGTCGGGCTTCTTTTGACTTATTTAAGCTGCGCCAGTTCTGCCGAGGTATCCGGTCACGCTCCGTATTTTCAGCAAATATTCTGCATTGAGTCCCAATACGAATGTCCAAATTATCCATGATCTTTAAAATGGAACTGTATCCCTCATTGAATACACCCGCAGCAATAAAAGCAGCAATTTCAACAATTTTAAACCCAGAATGCAGATGTGTTAGCCAAACGATCGAATTAAAACTTTCATTAGCATTCTGGGTGTGGCCACCTAAACATCTTGTAAGTAAATCGTCTTTTGATAAATCTTCGTAAATTGGAAGAAGATGTTCTTTTAAAGTTGGATGAAGTAGTGGAGAAGGATTTGCAAGTGACGGATCTTGTCCTCGAG
>UELU01147116.1:0-20750 GCA_900490025.1 Megastigmus dorsalis
GGGTACGAAATTTCATCATTTAATTCAATCGGTTTCTTATTTAAATATGCTATCAAACTTAGCATTCCAAAAAGTGACTGTTTTGACGTTAAAGGGTTAAACTGATCATTGAATTTTTTGTAGATTAAAATTCAATGATCAGTTTAAAAGACCAGTTTTTGTAAATAGATATTCAAGACAAAGTTCTAGATGAAATTTCAGAACGATAAAATGATTGTTATTCAAGTTATCGTGATAGTAAAAAAAGGAGAATAAATAATAAAAATATTTTATTTTGATATTTAGCAACAAATATTAGTTACCAAAAATCCACAAAAATATTCTCTATAACTAAGACTATTAAACTGACTATTAAATTAAATTAACTAAGTCCCACTAAATTTCTAGTAAATCGATTGATAATAAATTGTTTTATCCCGGTTTAAAGATTCTTGACATTAACAGTAAAACTGAAATATCTCTTGAACGGATCATCCGATTTTTCCTACCCATAAACTCGACCAAGAGATAGTTCAAATCAATCTTTGTGAAAATTTTCATAACGATAAAACGATATTTACTCAAGTTATCGCATACGAAAGAAAACCTATATTTTTACTAAATACATGTTTTCTTAAAACTAATAAACAGAATGACCTAAAATTTTAACTGAATTCAGGTTATTATCTTAATAAACAACTGGCTGATTATAAATATCAGCTTATTTAATAAAATATAAATTTACATAGAAAATGTCACTTTTATGTAAATAACAATTGAGCGATTCAAGAAAATCTAAAATTTCTAGTCCGAGATTAAAGTGTAAATAAAATATATCTGATATATTTATATGATATAATTATCAAGTATAACATTAAAAAGTAGATTTGAGTAATAAACATTGAAAAATGCAATTTTCAAAAATCGAAAAATCGAAATAAAAAAATATATGGATGTAATTGTTCTAATTCTTGTTTTGGTTTCATCCTTAAAAGAATAGATCCTGAGATATCGAGGATGACATGCACACACATACACCAACACACATACACAAATTTTAAAATAGTGTATATAATGACTACCTAGACGTTCAAAACATAGTTCTATGGTATTATTTTAAAAAGTTTTTTTTTTGACCTTCATAAAACTTCATATTGGAGCAAGCAAAATTTTGGAATTGATACAAATGCAGTTTAAAAACTAAATAATACAAAATATTAAGAAAATGAATTATTCTTAAAACAAATATTTTTACTTATAAAATTTATCTCAATACCGTTCAAATCAAATGTTAGAATTGTAGTTGTGTGCAGCGGTGAAGTTAATAATGTTGTGTTGAGTTAAACTGTGAAGTTGATGCCCGCTGGCATAGGTAATTATGTTGATAAAGTGGGACTTTATTGACAAAATAAGAAACATTTTCCAAGAAAGTCAGCTATGTAGGTGATAAGGAAACTAACATATTCTACACAATGTTACAAAATGCAAAATATTGCAGGTATATATATATATTATATTAATATTGATTTTCTTTTGAAAACTACAGATACTTGAACAAACTCAACGGTATTCGAAAGAGAAAGACTTATACTTTAAGATGATGTGTATAGTTTTCTAAAAAAAAATCGGGATGCTAGATAACCTCAAATATGTCAGAAAAACAGTGGTTTTTGCACATTTAGGTTAGGATATCTCAAAGGCCAGATTTGAAATCACTGACCAAAAATTCACTATAAAATGTCGGTCTCGTCCGCCGCATTTTTTTTGTTTTGAATAATAAAAATTGAGAAAAAAAATTTTCGATAATCAAAAAATCGAAATCGAAAATGATCATATGAATGTAATCGATGAAATTCTTTCTTGCGCATCATCCTGAAATGAAAAAAATCCTTTTGTACTATAAGTTACATCAAAATTGCAACAATAATTCCGAAGAGATCGAGCGGGACATACACACACATATACACAAACGTTTTTTAAAAATAGTATACCTATATCTACTCCTGGATGTTCAAAATATACTTCTATATAATGTTAACTCAAAACTTTTTTTTATCACCATCACAATGCTTCTGGAGGAAGAAAAAGAAAGCTGGAGCTTAGAGTGATTTGCATTCTCCGCAATAATAATAAGAAACATTCCCATATTTCCCCTATTTACATGTTTACATCGACAAAAGCCTCGAGAAAATACTCAAAAGTTCCGATATTCCTCGCGCTCAGCACTTCCATTCACCCTCCTCGACGGAATCCCCGAATCAATACCCATCAAATTCCGTCAAAACTCGCTCTCGCACTAGGTAAAGAGGCGCGTAAAAAGCGCGTCAGAAATACATAAAGTAGCAGCGAAAACACGGGCCATTGTGTTATTTCTCATTCCGGACGCGAGTGAAGAAGAAAAAAAAATCGTTCCTAAGATCTTGAGTACACATCAGACGTTATACGCGTCGGTATACGAAAAAAAGAAAATAGCTCTCGGCCGTTCTTATGCCGACTGTTAAAAAGAGGAAGCGAAGAGAAGAAAGTAAAGCGGGGGCAACAGTCGCTGTATACGCGCGAGCGCTAAGTCAAAAAATCAACACCCCGCGGCCTTCGGCGATTTTTTCTATCTGACTCTGTGTGCGTGTGTGTGTGAATGTGTGTGTCCTTTTATGAACGAGGGGTACAAAGATCGTGCGCTTGAATTGGTTTTGTGAAGTGACGAGGGATGAGGCGTAGATCGCTTCTCCTTTTTTTGAGGGAGGAATCGATGGTCGCAACGCGTATATAGGTTTGAACGTGCGATGCTTCAATGGAAAATGCAATAACACTTGGATTTTTGCTCGGGTTTGGAGATTTTATTGGATTAGCCGAATTACTGTAGTGGAAGATCGTAAGCTTGGATCTTAAATTGTTTGTTTGTGTAGCTTTGAGTGGAGCTACTCGAGTGTAATTTGACGTTTGAATGCTGCGTTGTACAGTACTTTTTTTTCGAATCTGGAGTAATCTTGAGGAGAATTAATTTTATCTCGGATGGTTTAACAAAGCTCTATCAATAAATGCGTTTTCTTTTATTAAATAAGCAATAATATACATGACCTTTGTTCTCTCAATAATACATATTTTCAAAATTTCATAAAAATAAAAAACCGACGTCAATGATAAAACTTCCTTATGTACATATATATATTCCGTATTTTAACGATCCATATTCTATAATATTATCAAATGCCGATTATGTAAAATCAAATATCAATGAAAATAACGACAAATATACAGTGTAAAGAAAAGTCTTAATAGCTATAACTCTTGAAAGTTTCATTTGAAAGGGCCCCGTATATAATATAAAACGTCAAGTCGTTCCTTTTGTATATCTCCGAAAATCTATTTCCATAGATGTATATCCGCGCAGCGTAAACAAACGCAAACAAATGAATTGTAACGATAAGGGAGAAATGCCGCACGAGCCCGCGAAGAATAGTAATTTTTCGTTACTTCCCGAAATCACGTTCTCAAAGGAAGACGCGTCGCGCGCACTGCCCTTGAGACGAGAGTAAGATCTCCGTCGAAGATGGCCTCAAAAACGAGATTACGAATTTTTCCACGAAGCTGATGCTGCTGCTGCTGCTCTGGAGCTCCTGTCACTGCCACATATCCCATATATACATATATATCTAAACTGCGGAGAGCCCAGCGGTCAATTCGTATTCCTGGCGGCTTTTTCGTTCCCCCTTTTGCCTTCGGACCATATTCTCTTCTCGTTTTCTCTCTCTCTCTCTCTCTCTCTCTCTCTCTCTCTCTCTACAGCTCCTTATGTTCCTTCCTCTACCTTCTTCTTTTTTCCACGATTATTTTCAACACGATGCGCGGGGAATTTTAATTTTTGAATTTTTATATAAACGTCTGGGCCCCTGCCTTGACGGATAAAAATTATTTATTATGTATAATACGCGCGCGCGGCTGCTGTTGCTGCTACATTTTTCGGGCCATTTTTCGCTGCGACAATTATGGTAATAGTAATGCACACTTTATTGTGTGTGTGTGTGTGTGTGTGTGTGTGTGTGACACTTTGGGCTCGATCGCCGTGCGAATTCTTCGCTCTCGCGAATAATTAAAACCGCCAGATACATGGGTATACGGATGCAGGCCAGCAATTTTGCGCCCTCATACCGCCCGTACAATGTATAATTAATTAGATTAAGGCGCAAACGGGGCCTTTTTCTTTTTTGCGCGGATGATTTTTTTTCTCGCCTGCATGAATAATGGAATCGCGATCAGTTTTTATATGTACGGGGGAATGTATAGTTGCCATATTTTTTCGGGAGGATCTCTAATAAGTTTTTATGCACGGATCCGTATTACGCCACGAGTTATTTATCCTTATTTAACGATTAACATTTTCGACTCGTATGTCGCTTATACCTTCGCCGCGTGACGGAAATGCAATTACTTTTCAAACATTTGTCGCTTCGCAAGCTGGACGTCGCGAGCGGCAGTTAAAAAGATAAATTTTTAATTTTGATCGACTTTGTCAGTGTCCGTAAGATGCGTTATAAACGCGTATTCCGCTGCTATTGTCTTTTTTTTCTTTTAGGATGATATGCTAACGAAGTATTAAGATGTTCGAAAAATTTGACGCGTAATTGCACCGCCCTAACGATTATTCTGTTCAATTTCGGAAAGAGTTACTTCATGTTTACACGCAGCAGAGTCCCAATCCTATATATATATTGTATATCCATACAAATGGAATACATTAAGGGGGCCTGAAATTTTTGAAAAGTCAGCATTACATTACAATACTTTCTCTTCTCCTTTTCTTTTTACATGAAAATTTAAATCATTCTAAGAACTGCTTATGTGTATATATTTAAAATAGATGTCTGACAAAAATTACAATATTTCGTGATTGATGGTTGTTTATTATTTGTTTGAGTCGAGCAAAGACGTAACTCGCAATGTACGGGATGATGTGTTATGGATGGAATTGTGTTATATATTTTGACTTTTTAAAATGATTATTAATTGTGTAGCCGCAGGCGCATTGAATTGTATAGAAAGACATGTGGGTGCAGTCGAGGGTTAGACGGTGAATAGGAAGAAACGAAATGCATTTCCTGCATGATCCATACAAAACTATTAAACATCCTTAGAGTGAAAAATTGGTACTTCCAATTGAATTCATGTATAAGAAATAAAATAATAATTCATTTATATCCACAAAATAGAGAAAAATCCAAATAATATTAGTAATTTATAAAAACGAATCAAGAATAGTGAACGTTACTGTGCATAAAGAAGCTATCGCAACAAAAACAAAATCAGGAGAAAGCGTTACGCGTAAACCGTCAAGTCATATCCAACCAAAATCTATTACATAAAAAAAAAGAACAGACCAAAAGATCGTTATGCAACGCGAGCATCCCATTCTATCCCTCGAATCCAACATCCGAAACGTAGAAAAAGCAAGTGTATAACAGAAAGAAAAAAATCTCACGAACGCGGTCACCTCAAGCCGCGTGAAAACGTAAACGACTTTTCCAAATGTATATAGCGAGGAACGTAGCATCTGCCTGGTTGTCTTCCATTCCCTTAATAATACGCGCCACCCATCTCTCGAGTTACCCTTACGCAGCTCTTACGCATTCGTACACAGGCAGACACGCCGCCATCTAATATGCGCGACTGTTCCCTCGTGTACAAGAGAGAAAGAACGAGAGTGATTTTAGGGAGAATAAGAAGATCCGACGTGATCTCGTCGATTGAAATCTCCTCCGAAATTCAGAAAAGGATCTTCTAGTGTTTCAGTAGGGGCGCGTGCGCTTGTTTTATATGTATATATATATATATATATATATATATACCATCTTAGAGAGAGAAAGATCTCGAGTCGGGATTATACATATAGACGCATATACGGCGGGGCTGCATATGAGCGCTGTCTCCTCGCCGAAAAAATTCAAAAATTCCAGGGCCGCACGCGCTGCCGCTGCTCCTCGAACCGAGACTCTTTATCGCTCTGGACGATCTTGGGGACACACTCGCGCGCTCTCGACGATATACTATACGTATAACGCGTTTCTTCTAGGATGCGCGCCGGTCGTATGTCGTCGTCCTTTTCTTCCATTCTGTATGTCGCGTCCCCCGAGGGCTGAACCATCGCGCGCTAGAAGCCCTCCGTTTCTCAAAGACTACGCGCGACATGTTTTTACGAGCTGCTTTTCTATTGTATACAATAATGTACCTGCAGACACCGCGACTTTTGTGCGTGCTGTATGCTAGAAAAGGAAGAGAGCCCTGCTAGTGACACGAATGCTTGCCTGCAGGCGCGCGTTAATGTTTTACCGATTTGCGTTGCCTGTGGAAGGGAGAGAAAGAGAGAGAGTTTTTCGTGGGCTCCGCTTTGGGGTACACGTATACGGTTGGCTTGCGGCTTGAATATTTACATCTCTCTTTATTCTCTTCTTTGGGCACGGGAGTTTCGAGCTTTCGTGGAAAAGCGGGTATATATAAAAATGTAAAGGAAAGAGAGGATTAACGGGGAAAATTGTTGCGTTGACCTGGAAAATTGAAAGATTTATGCGAAGAGCGGAAAAATGGGAGCGGATCTTGGATGCACACAGGCTACATGTGCACTTAATATCTTCTTGGTAAAAAATATAGAATTTTGTTTAGAAATTGCATTTGTTCAAATTGTTATTTCAGGTATTAATAATTCCACCTATTAAAAAAAAGGGTAAAATAAAATAAAAAGTGTACGAAAAGTTAGCCTTGTTTGCACTTTGTCAGCAATACGGCCTCTTTTAGAAGAGTAGAAAGTATCGTTTTATATATTGTACGTCCCGCATGAAAAGGGGTGAATAATATCTTGTATATAGACCAGATGTTTTAGCACTCGTTATATGTAACAGAAAAAATACTAAATTAAAGTTTCCCTCGCGGCTGGTGTTCTTACAATATGTCCTTTGTTTCGATCGGACACAATACCACTTGCCATAAATAATGTTTAATTCCAAAGACGTTTATGGCAATCAAGAGGTTAATATATATGACACATGTTATCTGTTCTAAGGATCAAACCTTCAGTAACGTTTAAACGTCGCAGATGTCGAAGTTCGTATTATATTTAATATAACATGAAGGATATCAATGTTTAAGAATCTAATTTTAGAACCGTCTTTTTTATTATACACGAGGAATATTGTGTATCTACAAACCATGAATATCTAGTAAAGAACAAAGGTTTCCCAATTGTACTCACTACATCGTATCTCTCAACATCATGCGTTTACATTCATTTTAACGAAATCCAACATTGTAAATTTATTTCTCAACCAAACTCAAAACCCAGGCCATTAAACTTAACTATTTGTTCAAATATATATGCAATATGATATTGAATGTGTATTAATAATAATATTTAAATTTGAACAGAAAATACTTGATTTAACTATTTTTTAAATAAAAATCTTGAATATTTAATAGCGTTACATTTATCGATTTTACCATCGTGTGAACGTTTGCGCACGAGAGAAACTGGTGAGAAAATGTCACATAAGGCTTGAATTTATTTTTCACTCATGAATTGAACCATATTCTATAACACCACTTGTAATAAGATTAATTTAATGCATGCGGTGTGTCATAAAATAACTAATGACCTAAAATACAAAAATACATTTTTAACCATAACTTTAAATAAATTTGAATGGAAATTATTGCAAATAATAAGCAATTGAAAACTCTTTTAAACATATATTGTTAATTTTTATAAGCATCATTTATAAAAGAAGAAGTATGAAATTTTAATCATTAAAAAAAGATATTTTTGAACATTGAAAAAATAATAAAAAAACAATTAAATCAAATTAAACAATTTTTATTTCAAAAGAACAAAAAATTCAAATAAATTTAACTGTTATGTTTAAAAATAAATTAAATAATTTATAAAATATAACCAATTAAAAAAACGCAAACGATTTCTTTCTTTATTATTTTAAATAGCTAAAAAAGTAACAATCGCGGGAGGTATAAAAATACTAATTATAGATATACATTTTCATGAAAATTAATTCATATTTATAACATCTTCCGTAGATGGTAGAAAAACGATTTTCTTTGTAAATATCCTTCTTTCTCGTATAATAATCATAATAATCAATTTTAAATTTAACTAATTAATGTTCATATTGACCGTTTATATTAAAAAAACATTCATTAAATTTTATTTATTATCTTCTGAAATATAGGATATGCTTTTATCAAAACACGACCTTTTCGCAAATAACTTAGGAATCTATAAGACAAGCCATTTGAATTATTCTAATTGTCGCCGTTTTACATGCTATTCACATCAGTTAGTGCTTAACATAGAAAGTCACTAGGCGCTGACGCTAGGGAGTTTCGCGCGCAAGGGTTAGGCGCAGTTCGCTTTTCGACGCCGGCCGCCGTCATATATCACGGTCAGCGCGTCGGCTCTCCCCGCTTCGGCGTGCGCGCGCCGCCTCTCCTTATACTGTCAAGCGTCAAGCACTTGTATTTAGCTCTCGCGGTCGCTGTCTCTCTCGCTCTCGTAAGCCGCGTTACCGCTACATCTCCCGTCGCTTCCTCGCGTCCTCGGCGCCTCTTGCTTCCTGGTACGTGCTTGTGTGTGTGTGAGTGTGTGCATGTGTATGGGTGTGAGGCTGAGGCAGCTACCGAGCAACTCGGACATCGTCGCCGTAGCGGTATCCCTACGTTTATTTTGTGTGTGTGTGGGCATAGTGTCAGTTGCTGCTCTCACTGCTGTTGTTTTTAGGTATCGTAGTTCTCGGGTTTTGTCGTCGCTGCTTCTTCATCGTAGTCATCGAGGCTGCTCATCCTCATTAATATCACCGGCATCATTTCGTGGTATCAGTATCAGTATCGCTACCGGTGGAGTGTGCATGTCGCCCTTTCTTTTCGATCCCCTCGAAAACAAACCACGTTTTCACTTGGTGGTACCGCGTGTCGTCGTTGCTGTCTCGTTGCCGCGTACTGTCGCTTAACCCTAACCTATACGCGACACGCATGTGATGCTGTGTTTGTTTGGTTTATTTAAGTTAGTTCTATTCATTGACAACATTAGTTGAAATAATGACTACATGCTTAGCTTGCGTTTGACTCCTGCAGTTTAAAACTAGACTTGGCAACGTCGTATTTCACGAAAGTTTAGCTTTGGTTTTACTGTTGCTTTACCTTACATTTACAGGTGCTTTCGCTTCAACTATATAATGAATGCATTGTCAGTCTCATAATCTTGCATGAATTTTTGAAAGCTGCAAGTTCAAAAAATTTCAGAAATATCTAATGAACTGTTACTGTGTGTGATACTGGCAAAGAAATAACAAGTGGAATTGCCCATAAGCCGCCGTGTTAAATTTCTCAAAAGCGATTATTCAATCACATGAAATTTTAGCATAAACGATTAATTATTCACGTAGGATAGAACTCCCTTAAATATTTCTTTTAAATATTATTGGGAGACAGAAAGGCCTCGCAACACACACCACACGAAATAGATTATTTTTAAAAAGGATGAATACTTCTTTGATTTAAAACAATAAACAATATTGTTATTTTCATATTCAAGAAAATTATCTGTTTCAAATTCTTGTATAAAAAAAGTTTTATAATATGCCTAATACTAATAAAGCTTTAACTGATAATAAATATAAAAAAAATTATAAAAATAAATTGTGCAATTTAATTTCAAAGATTGAGCAACAAAATAGATTAATAAATGAAGAAATTAATCAATTACAAAAAATTTCTGAAAAGGTTCAAACTGTTAAATCTCTTATTGAAAGTTTGTAATTATTTTTATTAAATCGATCACAGTTTCATTCTTTTTTCGTTCAATATTTTTAATATGTCAATACCTTTCGAGTTGAGTCCGATTCTTTGTAGTTCACAGAATTGGGCTCAACTTGCAAAATGTTAAAATATTGAAAATTGAGAGAAAAAAGTTTGAAACAGTAAACGTCGCAACTATACTCGTCCATTTGCCCCAAGGCAGTGCTGTTAAAATCATGATAATCAGAATTTTGTCCAGAAATTTTTTTCATAGGCAAAATGCACAAATAGGTATATCTATGACAGTTGACTAGTTTTGGGTTGAACGCGTAAACAGCGTAAACAGCGTTCAACCCAAAACTAGTCAACTGTCATAGATATACCTATTTGTGCATTTTGCCTATGAAAAAAATTTCTGGACAAAATTCTGATTATCATGATTTTAACAGCACTGCCCCAAGGGGATGTGATACTCAATATTTACCGACCGAGACGTTTGTCGTCTGCTATCGTGCTCTTTTGACCGTAGCTACATAAATATTGCAAATCAGGTAAAATAAGGACATCCTTGCACTTCCTTAGATAATAGTTTACCATTCTCGTTTTAAAAAATGATTCTTTTAAAAATAACAAAATAAAGATGCAAGTTATTTTAAAAAATAATGTCTCTAAATTGTATAACTTGTATAGGTAATTGAAAGCTCTTTTTAAAAGCATATTGTAAACTTTTTAAATATTAAACTTTAAATACATCTAAACGTCATTTTCTTAAATAAAACAAAGAAAATCGATAAGTCTTAAATATGATTTTTCAAAAATACATACACACACCACAAACACAAAAAAGTTTTTCTCAAAATTGTCAATTTGGTTCCAATGTTGTTAAATAATGTTTTTAAGCATTTTTTGAAGAAAGTTGTTTTCCCCGATACAAAGCTTCCTCTCTGAGGAAGCAAAAACTTAAAAGTCACATCCTGCTCATCCTATACTATAGGTAATACCGCGCTCACAAAACAGAAGCCGCTTAAAGCCAACGTAACTAGGCATCAAGCCACCGAGAAAGCTTCATTTTTCACGCCTAAACGCAATCCAATAAATAAAGTCTAGCGTCCGACAACCAAATTTATTTATCGTCGGGGTCGAACCCTATATATATATATAAACCTCGCACCCCTTCTCTAATAAAACTCGCTCATATAGAGCCGCGCGCGCCTTCTCTTCTTTCCAAAGAGTCAGGGTCCCGCGCGCTAGCGAGAGTGAGTCTCAAAACTCCGTGGGCCACAAGGACTTGTGCGTGCATTCTTTATTCAATGCGGCTTTATTATAGTAGCCGGAGCGGCGGCAGCGAGTATCGGAGTGCTGCGTGCACGTTTTCATCGCTGTATACGCGGGACACAAAGCTTCCTTTTTATCCGCGCGCGTAACGGGTGGAGAAGCAGAGGAGTAATAGAAGACACGATGATGATTTTTTTTCCTTTCCTTTCTTCTTTTTTTTTTCCACAGTCGAAAGGAGAGAGAGAGTTGGTTCTTCTCGCTCCGATTGCCGTGTCGAGCTGAACCTCTCTCTTTCTCAAAGAGAGACCCTTTTTCGGTAAGAGAGAGCGGGAAAGAATCCTTTGGTCAAAATAGTAAAAGGAGATGATGATTTCCGAGGCTGCAGCGGCGGCAGCAGCGGAGCGAGGACGGGATGAAAGGGAGGGTATATGGGTTTTTCACGCTGCGGTGAGGCCCACCGTCCAATTTATCGCTTCGCTGTTCAATGAAGTGCTCAAATTGGCTTTCTTGCTGAGAATCCTGCCGCGGCGGGTACATGCTTCTAGACCCCGAGGCTTATGTATTCCGCTCGATTTTTGGGGGGCGACGTATCGTTTCTCGCTTTCGTTCTTCTTCTCTTTTTTTTTTTCTTTCCTGTAATCCTCCTTGCGATAATTTTGATTAAAGAGAGGAAAAAGCGGGCGGATAGGTTACACAGAGAGGCTGCGCGCGCGGTGGCCCTTTTGTGCTACCGAATTCCGTGGATTTGTGACGGATTCGGGGGATTATTGAGCCATGAATTTAGTTTTATTCTTTTCTATGGTTCTGGGAGTGATTTTGATTAGTTGAAAGTCAGAGCGCTGATTTTGGAGGGTATCTTTTTTTATGGAAAATGAGGTGGTATACGATCGAAGGTCTTTTTTTTTCTTTATTTTATAGATCGTAAATATGGTGAGGAAATGAGGAAATAAAAGTAAGTTGCGACGAGAATTATCTTGTGGGAAGGTGCTAATGGGACGTTATAAAATTATGAAGTCGATGTTGTGCACATTTTTATTACTCGTATGACGAAATTGGCTATAATCTATCGAATGGCGTAATTTTAAATTTGTGGTGGATTCAGTTGGCGTTTTATAATTTGTACACGTGTATTGATAGTTTGAATTGCATAAAGGGCCGTCACAAAAATTACTGTTACAAATACTGGTTAGCCAATAGCTTTTTTAATTTTACGAATTGTTTTAGTATGTTAAATCAAGGACTAAGGTATAACATATAGTATTTTTTCGTCAAAGAATTGTGTACTTCGTGGAAATTTTCTGGGAAAACTCGATCGTAAAAAATTTGTCTTTTTTACTGCGCTTAAAAACATAAATAGGAAAAACTGTGAGATTTCTAGGCCCATCAAATAATTTTTTGTCACGTAGAATTTTAAGGATGATATAAGAATATTCGAATTATTTCGAAGCGTTATTCATTTCCAAAACGTACGATCATGTTCGGGTTTGGCAATAAAAACAGCCTTGAAGCAAAATTGTACCAAATACCTATCTTTGTATCAGTTACAAATGAGCATTCAGGCAAAAAGAAGTACTTCCATCGACTTTCTCCAAAATTAATCAGAGGTGTAATTTCGGCGCTTATAATGTCCCCGACAACACGGCAACTTCCAAGAAATCTAGCATCCTCCGCGTGATCATTCCACATCCAAGCTAGAACTCGAAATCCCTTGATGCGCGAAAAAAAAAGGAGAAACAGAGACCAGCGTCGAACTACAAATGCCATATAATTACGCGCGCTCGCGCCATACCTTCGTCGAATGATCTTTATATACCTCATCCGCGAAAAGGCCAAGATTTCGCAGGAAGCACCTGATGGAGGGAAAGCAGAGCGACGCTCGAGATCTCGACAATTTTTCGCCCACGAGCGGCAAATGCCGAAATCAATTAGCACTCAATCATTCGACCGAGCATAAGTCCCCCCTGTACTATATATACCTTTTGCTCGCGAAATTACAAACTAAAGGTGGACCTTCGGACTTTGACAGCATGTATATATACGGACGATCGCAGGGACAGTTTTTCGCTCTCCTCACTTTTCGCTGTCCTGTAATTTTCGTAAAAAACCGCACTATACAATACTAGTCTTCGGCCTCTTCTTCTTCTCCCCACAAGTCAATTAACCGCGTGAGGATTCGAGCTTCCGCTCTCTCTCTTTCTCTTTCTGTCGACCGCCTGCCTCCTGTCTATATATACATAAAGTGCCCCGTAATCGGCAAATCTTTATGGTGGCGATGTGGAAAACGAGCGAGGCAGAAAATTTTAATTGGCGGAAAATATTTTTTTCACTCGCCTGCGCCTATTACGAACTCGTGTGTGTATATAGACTTTCCCCACGCGAGTGTCCGAACTCTGCTTAATTATAGACCAGCTGCACATATGTACGTCTTTATTTTTGGGGAGATACAAGGATCGATTGCGCAACGCCGAGTAAACGCTCAGCGATAAAACCATTATACAGTGTGAATATATTCATGAGTAGACTTAATTAATGAGCTGTTCTTATATCGTGTTACCTCACGTAAATTTATATACGCCCAACATTTTTCGTTGATAATTATTCATTCCGTTAGACGAGTAAAAGGAAATTTGATCCTAAGCGTAAAAAAAACGTCATAATGCACGGTTCGCTATTCATTAATCATCTAAGAATTCGAGATTCGCGAGCAAAAGAAGCCAAGCAATTGACCCCATTACAAAGTTTTTGTCCTTTATTTCAGTCTTCGTGCACATGTATGCCGTGTCGCACGACTCCCCGTGAAATGATCCCGCGGGCAAGAAATATCCTCCATCGCCGCGCACTTGCGTGCATTGTGCACGTGTATATAATCCCCCCCATCCGGAAAAGAAACGCTCGTAAAGTCGCAGCTTCCTAGTTACAATCACCGCAGCTGCTGCGCCAATTTTATCGGCCGCCGTATTCCAATCGAACGGCATATCGTTCGCTATCCGTGTATATATGTACATACATATAACAAAACGAGAGCTAACGGTGTATCGTCTCGTTCTAATTATTTAGCATTGTTACAAAGTCGGCGCTGCTCCTCCCTCTTGGCAAGAAGATTTTCTTTACGAGAGGAAAATTAAAAATCGCTCCCATTGTTGTACGGATGATTTTTCTTGAGCCCCGTATGGCGCTTGGTGTGGTCCTTATGGATGGGCTGCAGTCTAGACGGGAAAAAGAGCCGAGGGGTATGGATAGTGTGTGCCGCGGATGAGATGAATCGGCTTAGCTTCAAAGGATTTTTTTTCTCCTTCGTCGTGAATTCTACCGAACTGCCGCTAAATGTGTTTTTAAAGGGGATAAGCGCGACTGTTTTGTTTTAGTCAGCGAGATTTTTAGGCTGTTTCCAGAGGGATGGGGGCGGGCAATTATGCTGAGCTTTTAAGGTCAGAGCGTGACTTTAGATGTAATTATAAGAGATGTATTGGTGGATGCGAAAATTTTTCACGCGATGCTCATCAGAAAATCATTGAAATTGTTTGATTTTAAGTAAAATGTTTTATTTTTAAATTATAATGAATTAATAATACTTTTAATATTATAAAAATAATTTAATAAAAAATTGTGAATAAAATCACTTTAAAAAGAATGCGTGTCACATAAATGTACATTTAAAATTGTAGTATAAGTATACGGCCTGCTCGTTTCTCAGAATTATACACTATTTAGATACACAAATTTTACAAATTTAACATCAACTGAAATAAAATAGTTATTTTAAATAAAAAAGTTTACTTTATAGTTTTCAAGCTCTGTAGAAATTGAAATTCATTCTCATTTTAATTATCAATAGATTTCATATTAACATCAGTGTCGAAAAGTACGAAGATGGAATATTCATTAACGGGTAAAATAAATAATGAAAAACAATCCGAAACAAAGTTTAGAATTCTGTGAAATTAATTTAAAAATGTTACAGGTAATAGTTCTTATTCAATGCCGCCCTCGATGCCGCCGATTCGAATTAAGCACGAACTAAATGTATCCAATGGTCCAGGTTCGTAGAATTAAAAAATAATATAAGAATGAAAACTCAGTTATGCAGCACGTTAAATGATAGAAAACATTATGGATTTAAATTGAAATTAATATTTTACGTATGTTACAGAAAATAATATCTATATTTATGAAGGGATCAAATTAGAATCGAATACTTGTGGAGGTTTTGATGGTTTGTATATTCATGATAAAGAACAAGTATAATAGCTAGATAAATTAGTTTGCGTATTATTTTGGATTTGCAGATGAATTGCAATTGAATAGTTTCACCGAAAATATAGTTAACAATGTAGATACAAGAAGCATATATGTAAAACGAGGTATGCAATCTACGAAATTTAAAAAGTATTTGTATTTTTCAATTACAATTGATTCAATATTTTCTTTTTACAGAAGTTAACGATGAGAAACTTTTAACGGCAGATTCTCGTACTGGTTTTGGTTCGTACATTCATAATAACAAACTACAAATATAGTAGCTTAATCGTTTAATTTGTACATTACGTTGGAATTATAGATGAGCTGCAACAGAGTAGCTTCATGGAAGATGTATTTAATAGTATGAATCTTACAGAAGTTATCGACGAGGAATATGTGGCGTCAAATTCCCTTAATGGTTTTAGTATATTTAAAACGATTTTTTATTCTCTTATTTTTCATATATACATACATATAGGCTATTATTTTATGAAATTTTTCTTTTATTTAAACAATACAGACCTGAACAGAATCAATACTTTTAATAACGATGAAAATGTAGATGAAAAAATGACCAATGAAAGTTGCAAATTATATCAAAATATTACGTACAGCCTTGAAAATAAAAATGATTCTATCGATGATAAATCGGTTCTAAAACCACTAATGACAATTATAAAATCAGGTATTGCATTAAAGTATGTAAGAATAGAGTAAATCAAAAAAGAATTTGCACATATGTTTTGCATCCTCAGAGAGGAAGATTTGTATCAATGAAAAAAAAAATTTTAATATACTTATAGACATTTTTAATACCGTTTAAACAAATTTTGTCTATTATTTCGAAACTATTTTGTCGGTAAAACCTATTTACAAAAATTTGAAAATTCGCCTTTTTATCGAATAGGGACTGAAAATAAATTTTAAGATTTATCAAGTGCGATTTTCAAGCTCTTTTACTACAATTTATACTAACTAACTCTTAGTTTTATTCTAAAGTAATACTTTTGTAGATAAACAACATGAATCTTATTACGAAAACGATAATATAGAAATATATAATGGTAAAAGGTTAGATGTAACAAGGAATAAATTAAAAAAAAGGAAATTCATTGATGCCATCCAAAGTAAGATTGACAGTGTTTGTATATTGTAATAAATATGATATTGCGTTTTCTATTGACCATTTCTTTTTTTGAAGATGATTCAAGTCACACAGGAGTGTCCCCGAAACGCAAAAAAACTAACGAATCAAAGACTTTACTTAAGAATAATAAGGCAAGACAAAAGTCACAAAAACAAACAAGTTTGTTAAATTACATTACTAAATTAAACGATTCATCCAAGCTCATAAAAACAAGGCCGGGTAAGTTCTAACAAAATGATTTCTATTATTATGTAAATAATAATTATTGCTTATTACATATGTAAATACATCTAATATATGAAATATTTTAACTGTAACATTTTTATGTCGTTTAATTGTTTTGGGTCTTATCAAAACTTCAGCAGATCTTACGAAATTATCCCATGCGAAAGTTATTTTACAAAGAATCAATGTGAATGATTACTTAACAAACAATAATAGAGAAAAGCAAAATATTATTAAAAATACTGAGTCTGACTTAATAAGTATATCGAAATTGTCGCTTGCCAAAAAGAAAAATAGTGGAAATTTAAAATCTATCAACGAAAGAGAAAACGAAGTTAAAAATGTTGGTGAGTTTTTGATGGAAAAATTTACTACATGTTATAATAATTAAACAACGGATAAACTAAAAAATATCAGATATTTTTTTATATAAAAATGCCCGTACTGTATTAATTATTTGTTACAGATGATTCAAACAAAGTAATGGAGACTGGAATACCAGCGGTTGTAAAATCGAACAAGATGTGTAAGCTTGCTTTCTGTATGATATATCAATTTTTATAAGCTGTATAAACAGGCTTGTACGAAAGCGCAAAGAATTAAATTATAATATTTTCTTTTTCATAAAAAGTTACAGTTATCAAGTAGTCGGCATTAGTAGTTTTCGTATTCTTAACACTTTTGCGCAGGAGGGTTAACACCTTTCAATATTATATGCTATTCCGCGAGTTTCCAATCGCTGATTCCTCAAAGTTTTATCAAATAATCTATTATAAATTATGGCTTACAGGCGTAGGGAACCTTTACAATCGTTGCTGTATAAAATGTGACAAAATTTATACTCGAAATGAGCACAGAATAATAAAGGATTGCCCCAAATGCAAAACCTTATTTCATTTTGAGTGTAAAAAATGCAAACGAAAATTTAAGAACTACCAAGCAATGTACGTACACTTCAACAATATATGTTACCCTAGATACATTTTCAAATGTGATCACTGTGGCTTCGAAACAACTAGCAAATCAACACTTTCGCAACACATGCAACTCAAACACTTAGTCATTAATCCAAAAGATTACAAAACTTGCTCTATATGTGATAAAGCCTTTAAGACGTTGCGCTACCGAAATCAGCACGAGACGTATTGTAAGACGGATCATCGTTTTAGTTGCAGTATTTGCTCTTACGATACCAAATACCGATCAAATTTCACGGAGCATATGCACAAGCATCTTATCATTAAAAGCGAGAAAAGTGTAGCAGATGATACCAGCAACGGGAAAGTAGGCAGCAAAAACTCTGCTCAAAGAAAATCGATATCTAAAGGTTTAGTATAAAAAAATTACTTTATCTTATTTATTTTTTATAAAAACATTTATATAATCATATAATAATTCATAATACTATATATTATATTATATATATTATAATCAGGTAAGTATTATGAAGTTAATAACAATTTAAATCTCCTCTGTTTTGGTTATTTAACCGGAAACTAGTTGTCATAATTTAAAATTTGACAATAAATTACTTAATATAACTTCTCGGTTTTGGGATTATTATCAAGATGGTATACTCAGAATTAAATGACTCAAACCGGTAAAATTGGTTTGAAATAGTCGTTTAATTTTAACTTTAGTTACTCGAATAAGAAACTAATAAACCTGCTCTTTTTTTAATATTGTATAAAACGGTTTTTGTAACAAATACTTTTACGAATTTCCTTAAGTATAAATTATATAAATACTTTTAAGAATTAGTTAGATAATTTTCTTGCCAAGCAACGAATTAACTATTTTATTGACGGCATATATTAACTTATTTAACTATTTTTGTGTTCGCGGCCATGTTCTGACCATGTTTTTAATCATGTGAAATTATTATGAGAATTCACAAAAGATTTTACATACAAATTTCAGATTATAACTGCAGAAATGTTTAAATCTGATTTTTTCAAAAATATATAATTAATTTTTAATACATGGTTAATGGTTGTTTAACTATTATTTAGATACTGTATTAACCTTTTATTGGTCATAAAATCTGCGAAAAGCAAGTATATAAATATAAAATAAAAGCAAATGTATAAACATACAAATTACAGATTTATAAATAATATGCGGTAAGATGGTATAGAAGAGCATAACTAATAAATAATAATTTTTGCACGCAGAGATTTTGAAATATATCATGAATTATTGTTCCAACTGCGAAAAAATGATGGAACCAAAAAGAGGCTGCACAAGATGTATAAGTTGTGACGGAATTCTCTCATTCCGGTGTGGAGAATGCAGCGCAGATTATATTATTCGCACCAGGCTTTATCAGCACGTGCGACGCAATCATCTTCCGATTGAACATGTAGAGTGCCCAAAATGTAGAAAATATTTTTTGAAACACACAAGCTTTGAAAAACATCGTCGAATTTGTGGAAAGGAGCCGAATAATCAGTGCAATTATTGTTCTTTTAAAACAAAGCTAAAATGTTATTTGAGGCGGCATATACAGGCCAAACATTCAAAACAGGATCCCGTAGAATGTGAGAAATGCGGGAAATTGTTCAAGAACGTGTTCTCTAGGAGAGACCATCAAAAGTATTGCTATATGGAGCCAAACCTGCAGTGTGACCACTGTCCATTCAAAACGAAAAGAAAAGTTACACTAAAGAAACACATAATATTGCAACATGTTGAATTATTTACCAATAGAATACTGCAGTGCGTCGTTTGCGATAAAAAGATATCAAACATTTATTTATTGGAAGAACATATTGCTAAGTGTGGTAAAGGCTTATGACGTAGATGTACTATAAAACAATAGTTATGTACAAATTTTTTGAAAACTTAAGAAAATTTAGTATTTTTTAAATTTTATACTGGTTATATGTCGACTATAGAATACACAATTATCACATATAAAATATTGAAAATTAATTTAAACTTTAGAGTTAATTAGGTTCATATCAATGAGTTTTCAAATAAATCGCTCTAATCAAAACTGAATATCATAATATGTAAATGTTATATGTTTTAGCATAATAAAATCCATAAAACTGTATTTTTAGTTTCCTTTTATTAATTGGACCTAGTTTGTCTATAATTTGGAAAATAGTATAAATAAATGTTTGTATTGTATTCGCAGTAAATATAAATGATGTTTATGAATTCTTCATAGCTAATATTGACGGATATTTAGCTATAATTTAAAGAGTTAAAAATTTTAAAAGTAAGATCGTATTTTTGTATAAAATGTATTTGTGCGTACAGATTAATGTATAATAAACGAAATATATTTTACTTATTTTAGATTTTGTCTATCATTTTCTTTTTATTTAACTCTAAATCGAATTATTTCTGTCTTTACCTTGAATAAAAAAATGTACAATTGACTGTTATTGTGACGTGTAATTGTAATTTCTTTATTAGTGGTTATACAAAAATTAAATGGCATTTAACTGTCTTTATGACTAACTGCAGTTAATTTATTGGTCACAATTAATTAAAAATAAATACATCATCTTCAAATTTAATTATTTGTTCTAATATATAGTAGCTTATAAATTCTATGAATTTAAGCTTTTTTGCAAATTAATGCGCGCTGCAATATGAGAGCAATATTTATAGTTTCAGTAGTTATACCTATCACTTAACGTTAAACTTACTACATTTTATTTACATGTAATTATGAATTTTTCTCATGAATAAGTTAAAATAAAAATAAAATGAAATAAAATATACTAGACAAATCTCGATCATCGACAAGATATAGAAGATGGAGTTACTGATGATCTAAATATTTTAAGGACGCCGCGGTTATGCATGCTTAAGTTTTATAAGAAGCTTCTAGTAGTCATTATGGACAATGTGAATATTATTGTGACGATTGGTGAATATTATTGTAACGAAAATCCCATAAAAACTACCCAACAAATTTACTAAATTCAGATATGATAAAAATATTGAATAAAACAATTTTTAAAGACTGAAGTTTCGAAATTAAAATATATATTATAAAACTGTAATCATTATAATTATTTCATCCTTCATCCTTTGAAGAAATAAGAAATTTAAATAAATTTATATAAAAATCGGT
>UELU01147118.1:6501-43710 GCA_900490025.1 Megastigmus dorsalis
CTTTGGGATACGACGCATAAACCTTAACCACTACGCTACGGAACACTAGCATAACCCAAAATTTTGATTTTGCTCATAAAGACAAATATAAGTCTGGAATCACGTGAACGCGGCACAACCTTACACGGAGTCTAAAAAGAGATTATTTCTTAAACATTATTTTAAACACATTACAATTGTATATGTGGTATTATTTTTTTGAGAAAAAAGAAAGCATTCTTTTTGAATACTTCTTTTAAATATAAATTACGAAAAAGAATGCTTTTTTAATACTTTTTGAATACTATAAAAGTAATTCTTATAATGTGGTAAAAATAAAATTGTTTCTCTAAAAAAGAATACTTTTTGAACGCTTATACAATTATATAAGTAATATTATTTTGAGGACATCTAAGATTACTTATAGAATTCTTTTTTTTGAAAAAGGTGCTTATGGGGAAGTGTAACCCAACAGATTATTCTGTATAGATGGTAAGTATGCGAGCAATTGTATTATTAGCCGAAGATTATGTTGCTGAAAGAGCCGCAGTTCCCGCAGGAAAATAACTAAACATTACGACACATATATTTTTAACATATTTATAGCGACGTCCACGATTGTAATATTACTTTTGTAACTTAGTTTTTTAATGATATTGTATAATAAAATCAAAAGGATAGGATGTGTATTTTTTTATTTTCAACTATGTATAATTTGTAAAAAGAAAAACATAAGCGAGATGAAATAGATGGATATATGGAGATATGAATTATTACATAATTCCATTTTCAATCTAAATGATGCACATATGAATAATATAGAAAACGATATTCTATTATACATTTAAATAAATTGCAATCAAATCATATTCAATAATATTTAATTATCATTTACGATAACGTACGATAACGAACGACTTTAACTTTTCTTTGCTTGACCATCATCTTTCCAGCGCGTGAGTTTCTCTTTTCTATCATTTGGAAGGGAGTGCGACCCTCGGCATCTTGGACAGTCACGTCAGCTCCGTTTTCCAAAAGAATATGAATCTTCTCAACCGATCTTTTCTGTCAGGCAAAGTGCAGAGCCGTATGACCGTCCAGTGTTCTCTGATTTACGTTTCCTCCTTTAGACAAAAGAACTGGAACGAACGCGAAGTTGCAGCTCTGGAGTGCGAAGTGCAGGGGTGTCTCTTTGGAGTATATAGAGGTTGGAGTAACCTTCTGTTTCTCTCTTAATTATTTACTAGAGGCTGGGAGCAAGGAGTAGGACGCACAAAAAGACTAATACTAAACAAGTAATGAATATGCTTAATTCTCGAAGAATGTAGCCAGAGCTGTGGCGTGCCTCGTGAGACAGTGTGAAGAAGCGGCACGACTGTCTAAACGAGTTGTGCTCATACCGAGATTTCTGGGCGATCTTCTTCCGGAGCAGTGATAACGCTTATCGAAGACCGCGCTTTGTTAGTAAAACTCGCGCGCCACATGTCGGGGATGCTTAGTGCGCTCGCTGGTTTTTGCAGTGCGCACAGTCGCTTTCGGCGGGCTCGACAGGGGCGCCACAGGTACTCCCTGTCCAGTGATCTTCACAGACGGTGAAGGGAGCGAAAAGGTGACTCTGGGAGGTAAACGTCTCTGTGGCACAGCAGGTGTTGATTACGATGGTGTAGGCCGAGGAGCTGCAGGCTTAGAGATCATCGAGATGTAGATAGGCTGACTTCAGGCAGTCCGTTGATAAGGTCTTTGGCGCACCATCAACGTTGACGACGAAACGCTTGTCATCTATGCGTCGGTGGCTTCACAGTATCTACACGCCTAAAAACATGCGAGCATTTTTCTAAATCCTTGAGCGAATACTGATGAGGTTTAATGTGATGAGCAGTAGGGACAGGTTTAATTAGACTGAAGTAAGTTCGAAGCTTTCCCACGAAGGTGTGTAGATCTATTGGGACGTCTTGAGTAACAAAGAATTCACCTCTTTGTATGTGGTTCGTAGTCCTAACAGAACAGTTGGCAGCAGCTGAGTCCACGGCAAACGCGGCTGACACATCAAGGCACCTTTAAGTATTCTGTGCCACCTCTCTAAGACGCCGTTCGACTGCGGGTGATAAGATGTTGTGTGCAGCTTGTTAAAACCGTATAGTCGAGCCAGTGAAGTAAATAAGACCGATTCAAACTACATGCCCTGATCAGTAGTGATTGTGAGCGGCGTACCGAACTAGGCAATCTAATTTGCATAGAAAGCGGATGCCACTGTTTCTGCCTGCATATCTTTAAGTGCGACCGCCTACGACCACCTGGAAAACCTGTCCATAATGGTTAAACAATAACGAAAACCGTCGCATAACAGCAATGTAATTAAATCGAGGTGGACATGATTAAATCTCTGTCCTGGGACCTCTATGTGAGTTGGCCGATTGCGATTGTGACGATGTATTTTTGCACGTTGGCAGGCTTGACAGGTGCGTGCCCATTGCAGCATGTCCTTCCTGAGACCTGGCCAGATAAATTTTTCTTTTACAGCACGTGAGTTAGCACGACCACTTGGATGAGCGGGACCATAGAACACATCGAATGCCTGTCTTCTGAGATTGGCAGGTAAGTACGGCCGAACAGTGCCTGAAGAAATGTCACAAAATATTCTGTTACCGTCGATGGCCAAGGGTTGTAGATTGAGGCTGGAGTTAGCGCGTAGTCCCTGAACCTCGATGTCCGTAGATTGCTCTTGATGTATGATGGCTGAATCCAGGTTTGTTGGCATGGTGATTGCATTGACTCGAGAGAGAGAATCTGCAAATGGGTTCTGGTCCCCGCTGAGGTATTGAATGTCTGTGGTGAATTGTGCAATTAGGTCCAGATACCTGCACTGGCGCGGCGAAGCTTTTTGCGGCTTCTGCTCGAGGGCATAGACCAGGGGCCAATGGTCCGTGCGGACTGTAAAATGACGACCCTCTAAAACGTGTTTGAAAAATTTTATTCTATTATATATAGCGAGCAGCTCCCTATCATAGATACTATATTTCCTTTCGGCAGGGCTGAGCTTGCTCGAGTAAAAACCCAATGGCTTCCACTTCTCATCCTCAAATTTCTCTAGTGAGGCACTTACGGCGACATCCGAGACATCAGTAGTGAGGACGAGAGGTGCGAGTGGTGAGAGAAACTTGGTGCATGTGGCGTCGAAAAGGCTCTGCTTGCATTGCTCGATTGCCTCCGTGGCTTCCGGTGTCCAATTTACCTTTCTTCTATCCCGCTTCTTAGAGTTCTTGAGAAAATCCGTTAAGGTGTCTGAAGCTGGGCTGCGTGCAGGATGCACAGGCGGAAGTAGTTTATCATGCCGAGAAATCGGCGAAGATCCATTATAGTGTCCGGCTTGGGATACTCTGCGATGGCACGTACCTTGTCCTGCGGTGGTTTGAAACCGTTGGCGCTGATAGCAAATCCCAAAAACATGACATTCTCCTTGGCAAACTCGCATTTATCCAAGTTGATGGTGAGTTTGTTTTTGGAAAGTATGCTGAGGACTGTCCTGAGGTGTTGCTCGTGCTCTTAATGTGTCCGAGTTGATAAAGAGGTCATCGATGTAGCATCCCACGAAGTCCAGGTCTCGAAGAAGATCGCCTATATGCCTTAGAAACGTCTGGGTGGTATTGCGTAGTCCTGGAGGTAGGCCAACAAAAACTCAAATAGGCCAAACGGCGTTGCTAGAGCTGTCTTTGGTATGTCCTCCACTGCAACTGGAACCTGAAAATACGCTCGCTCCAGATCAATGGTACTAAAAATGCAGCTGCCATGTAGGCTGTGCAGGATGTCCTCTATGCATGGCACGAGCTATTGATCTGGCACCGTGTGTGCATTCAGTTTGCGAAAATCTCCGGTGACGCGCCACCCTCCAGACTTCTTGGGCACCATATGCAGTGGGTTGGCCCAGTTACTGTTCGAAGGTCGAACGACTCCATGGTCGAGCAGCATGTCGAAGTGCTCCTTCACTGCCTTTAGCTTGTCCCCCGTAAACATCGACTCAACCTGATAGAGCCAGAGTTCTGGTTGCTCTGCCCAGTAAGCCGGCAGCCGGCAGCTTCCAATAGCTTCGACTGCGTTTTCCACCGGTGGAGTCATGTTGTTATTGAGCAGTGAAGACTGATGTGTACCGGCTGGTTGCTGCTGTATTTGAGGTTGGCTCATTTCGGCGGATGACCGTTGCTGTGCGTGGATTGCTGGAGGTGTGTGTAGATGTGCGTTAGTTACTGTGTGTGTGATGCCGCTCGCCAGTAGACAAATATGCAGATGGCGTGCCTTCGAAATTTAAATATGGCGGTGGCGTCCCTCCTAGACGTAAAGATGGCGGCGGCGTCCCTCCGAGATGTAGGATTGGCGGCGTTATGCTTGTTGAGGCGTCGTTGTCGTTGCGTGACGCGGTAATGACGGCCTGCTAAGATGTTGGCTGAGCGAAAAATTCGTTGAGCTACTGCAGCGGACTGTGAAAATCGTCCGAGGGAGAAGGAGAAGCCCCGTCAGACTCTTGCGCGTTGAGCTCGCGAACCGGCAAACTGCTTGGCGCCTTTTTCGACGGAGTGCGAGATAGCATAACACAGAATCCACACTGCACACTCACACAAAAAGAACTGTTCTGATTTTAGTTTTTAGTTTTTAGTTTGAGTAATAATTGTATTTTTTTATACAGCATTGCACTTGTCTCCTGCTTGCTAGTAGTTCGGAGTCACCACTTTGGAGTATATAGAGGTTGGAGTAACCTTCTGTTTCTCTCTTAATTATTTACTAGAGGCAGGGAGCAAGGAGTAGGACGCACGCTGTAATAACTTCGCACACACAACACTACTTATGATGATGCTCATTTATTTACACTTACGATTACTATACTATTTACAGGAATGTACAAAAAGACTAATACTAAACAAGTAATTAATATTCTTAATTCTTGACGAATGTAGTCAGAGCTGTGGCGTGCCTCGCGAGACAGTGTGAAGAATCGAGAGTAGGACCACAAAATGTGATTGAGATCTTCGAGGTCCTCTCCACAAGGGCATTCTGGTGAGTCTGTGAGGTTTTTGCGATGGAGACTGTAAGATAAACTATAGTGGTTGCTTCTCATTCGATTGAATGAGACGATTTCTTTTCTCGATAAAACGTGGGAGTGAAACCAAGGTTTTGAAGAAGGAGAATAACAATTTTTGAAGAAGAAGATACCGGTGGACGAACGATAATTTTCTATAAAGTTATTGAAGTCAGCTTTGATAAGGGTTGGGTTGATACATCATTGAAGAAATCTGAGAATGGGAGGGGGAAATTTACTGCGGTACCAGAGGTTGAAGCTTTTTTTGCAAGCGAGTCTGCACGTTCGTTGCCGGGAATTCCTACGTGCCTATGGACCCAAACGAGTGTGCCTTCGCAATTCAGATTGTTCAAGTTTAACAAAAGGGATTTGATGTTATATATCGATGAGAGCGGCGTTGTTAGGAGATCTACTTGGCTGGAGATTGCCTGAAGGGAGCTGCGTGAGTCAGTACAAATAGTAGTTTTGGGAATGCGGTTTTCAAGAATGTATTCTAAAGTAATTTGGTTTGCGAGAGCCTCGGCTATAAAAATGGATGCGAAGGGAGCCCCTACTGAAAAAACTCAGCTGATAATCAGGTGAAAATCTCATCAAAACAGCAGCTGATAATCAGCTGAAAATTACTTGTTTATCACCTGAAAATCATGTTGATATTTTCATTGAAAAAAATATAATATGCACTTCCCTATTGGAAAAGCTCAGGTGAGAATCAATTGATTCTAGAAAAGGTCGATTGAAATCGATAAAATAATTCAATCGATTTTGAAACTAATTGTTGATCCCTACTTTTACATTTAAAATTGATTTTCATTGTTATCAATCGAAATCAATTCTAAGCAACTCAGTTGAATCGATAGAAATCTATACCTATAATTAATGTAATAAATAAATCGATTTCAATCTACTATTCTACGATTACAATTTATGGTTTTAAATTGATTTTAATCACAGTATTCGATCTTTATTGCGATTTTTTAATTAAAATTAATCGCTAACAATAAAAGTGAATGAAATTTTAAAAATTTGATCAACTTCAATTGTCATTTGGTATTTGGCGCATAGTAATCATCTTTTAATGTTAATTTCAGTGAACAAACGAATCGATTTCAATCGTAATTTATGTTATCATTATACGTTTAGTCGAATTTAATTGCAATTGTGAATTCAATTCACAACAATCGATTATAGTGGAAAAATATGTTTAATTTATTTCTAATAAATGCTTGGCCATTCTGAAAAGTGAAAACTGGTATCTGTTTTGAGCAGTCAGTAAATGTGCATGTGTTTTTGACCTGAAGGTGTTCCTAACTGCGTTTGGAAAAAATAATTTTATATCATGCTGCAGAACACAGGATTGTACCCACAGATTCCTGGATCATGTTCTTGATAATCAACCTTGGTATGACCAACACACCTCCATACCAAATAGAGTCAAGTTGTTTATGATGTGTGATATGACACGAACATTAATTGGTTTTGGCTAAAAAATATATGTCTTTTTTATAACTTCTTTTATGTTCAATGCAATTTAATTAAAAAATAAAACTAAACTAAAAATGATCCTTCACTCGGATCCATCCTTAATTCCAAACTTTCATCAATAGTTCTTTTATTTAATATCTCTGTGCAATCTTCTTCGAAAATTTTTAAACATTGTTGATCGAGCCACCAGATAACACAATATTATTATACAATGGCCTTCTAATCTATTGTAACATCTATCCAGTTAATTATCACTTTATTGCTGTATATCTTCTGTTAATTTATTCTGATAACTCTTTGGTGTTGAATGAGTTTTTTCATCTGATGATTGTTCAGTCTGGTCGTTGTTCAAATTTATAATAATATTAGGTGCGATAATGGCTGTAGGCTTATTAGTACCTGTAATATAAGGTTCGGAATCTTTTTTGAAAAGACTAGCAAATGTTCCAACTAGATGTGTTGGTAGCAGCCGAAGTGCTAACAGGCACTTCATTTATAAAATTTATTTATCTTCTGATGTACTGTTTTCTATGATTGCAGGTGTCTATTTAACTTCTTTATTATTTTGAAATTCTTCATCGCTTGTTCTAGCAGCAGATTTGGCTTTAATACAACTGCCAATAACAAAACATATTTTTCTAACCTTCATTATTATTTACTTTTTCGACCGACGACGACTGAGATATATGAGTGAGCGTGGCGAGTACTATACAACAGTTCGCAATACAGGGTGTATGTTTCACGAAAGTTGGACAAGTTTGTATAGTAGGCGAGTATTGCGAACTGTTCGCTAGCGATTCTGAATTTCATATACCTAGAGAGTGACCGTGAGGAACAGAAAACTGCAAGCCCGACGTTTGAGTCAAGGGCTTGCTTGGAACCATCAGTTTAGAACGCAACTGATGAAGAGATTTGGTAATTAAAGATGTTTTTAAATTCTCCTTGAGGGGAAGTGGATGATTTAATATTAAAACTTGATTGAAGATCTGTTGACTTTTGAGTGAGTACGTAAAACAGGGTAAGGTTATAGTGGAGAAGTGGATTAAATTCCTAAGGGGATTGAATTTTTTAAAGGCTTGTAGGATAGAGAGTTTTGATATGTTAGAGTTAGGATTAAATTTATTTCCTCAGGGACAGTATTCATACTCATACAGTACAGGGTATAATACGCGACCAATATACAAGCCCGCTTCACGCGTGTCGCGTTTGAGAAGACAGCAAGACTGACGCCGAACATATGCAATACCTATAGCGTTCGGCTGTTTGCCCGTCCGAGGACTTGGTCAACGCAGCGCAGTGAGAGACTATGTTTTCAGCTAAACGAGTAGCACGGAAGCTCCGCCCATTTCTTCCCTGCCGCCGACGCGGTAACGGAGGCGCGAACTGATTGGCTGATTTTCTAAATTTTCAATTGCAATAACTTAAAAATTATGCGTTTAATCGAAAAACGGAAAAGTTACGCATGTTTAGAATTTCCTCCTCTATCCGGTGGATCATTTTGTGGGTCGATAGCGGGGCACCCTGTATACATTTGGCAGGTGTATTAGTGAAAATAGTCAATCCAAAATGAATGTATGGTCTTTTACGGGGCCTGAATGAAAGAATTTGCAAATTGTAATTGCATAACTGCGCAACATTTTTCAAGGCATACTAATTTAAAAAAAAAATATTTCGATTTTATCTAGTGAATCCTATAAACAGCTAAGACGTGCGAAGCTTCACAATTCGATCACATCACGAAGCCCGATCGCGCCAACAATATATGCTTTTTCTCTTGCTCTGCTTGCTAACGCAGCAGCTGCAGATAGTTGCGGTGAACTATGAGCGTGAGCGCGCTTCCCACCATAGCCCCGGGTCGGGGCCCCCGGCTTACGTGCTACGATTCTGATCGGTCGATAAAAACGAATAGACAATCTACTTATTACTAAGTCCATAAGGTGGCGGAAGAATCAGTACAAAAATTTTTTGAAAATTTTATTTTGCGACGCTGCAGTCGAATTTGACTTCGCGATTGTTTGAGGAGCACTCTTAAAAGGCGCGAACAAGGGAAAGCGAGAGCGCGGTGATTGGCTGCTCTGTTACGCCAATGAGCGCAGAGCGGCGATGCAGTGGGAACATGTAATAGCAAAAAACGCCACATTTTTTTAATTTTTAATGTTTATGCATTTTTTAAACAATTTTCCGGCGAATTTACATTGTGCTAAAGTTGGTAGTCGTAATCTACACCCTCGAATTAATAAATAGGCACCAGAATATCTCAGATTACAATTAAATGTGAGATAAAATCTAAGGCATCAGGACTATTTGCTCCGGGAAAGTGTTGGGAGGAGATAGGAGAACCGATGGAAGCGCACAAGGTGGCGAAAAAAAAGCAAATCCAGGAGAATTTTTGTGCACGTTGGATTCAAATAAATCATTTAAAGCAATAAGGCATGCAATTTGTTGTGTTGCTAATTATAAAAGAAATACAAAAAATTCAAAATGGATTGAAAACTATGAAATTTCAAAAACATAAACACCACGAATAACCTTAAAATCAGGAGAGAGCTACAGCAGGAGGGGAAGAGCCTAGCGGGCGAAGTGAGGCGGCCCGTCGAGTATCTCTGCTGTAGCTTTCTCCTGATTGGACCGCTCGGCTAATTTTCAATTGATGATTACTCAATGAATATTGATCGGATCGAAAAGTTACAAACTGATTTTTCCGCTCTATCCGATGCCGTAGAGCCTATTCTTCTACCCTTTAAGGGGGTTCAGTAGCGACAAACGTACTTTTTCTTTCGCTGATATCTTTTTCTATTTACAACGAAAATTAATATTTGGTCTTGAGCGGCGTAGTGCTCGATACAATGAATCGTCCCTTGCTAGCTGAAGTCGATTTGTCGGTTTTCCTATTAATTGGAACAAGTAAGACGCGTTTATGCATTGACAGCTAACCTCAAAATTACGGTTATATCTACATGTGTTTATAACTTTTAATATTTATAATTTTGCGTAATATCTGGACTTGACCGGCTTAGTACTCGTTGCTATTAATCATTTTGTGCAAGATGAGGCTTATGTGATTTGTCGTTTTTTAAATTAACTGGAACATAGAAATAGATCGAACAGCCTGAGGAGGGGGGACGCTACTGGTTCCCCTTAACACCCAATATTGGGAATTAAAGTGGACTTGTGGTTGGGATATATGACATATACATTTTTCAATATGAATAAATTCGGACCCGTTGTTTGCATTGAGTATCATGGGCCTTAGTCATAAATTAGTCTTTTTTGAAATATATATATTAGACTAGGACAGTTAAATAATAAATTTACAAAAGTGTTCAGTGATGGGTCTATGACGGGGATAGATCTCAAATATCTATACTTTTCTTTATAACCGGCTTTATAACCCTTAAGTACCCCTTCTTATATTGACTTGACTGAGAGTTTCTAAGTTTTTTATCCTAATGATCGACTTAAATAGTTTGTGTGACTCTTATACCGGTGGCAGTTTAGGAGATAGAAAATATTATATAAATATTATATTATAAATAAAATATTATAAAAATATTATATTATCAAACATTTTATATTCCACAAGAAATGTCACAACACTTTATTAACTTAATTTTCAAACTTTTTTAGTCTAAAACTGTACATATATTAAAAACAAAACAAATTTACGACTGAGGCCACAGCGGGTCCGAAGTGAGCCATATTGAAAAATATATATGTATGTCGTGTATCCCCACCATGACTCCACTTTAATTCCCAATAAATAAGCCATCATTATTTTAGTTCTAGCATTGGCCACCTTATGGAGTTTTAATATTAGCTTTGGCGCTGTTAGTCTTATCAAGGCAAACTGCAATTACAATGGGTCAGTATAATACCTAATACAGTACTCACTTCGGCACATTCGTGTTCGAAAACTTTAAGCGTCGGTTCAGTTCATATTCTCATTGCGCTAGTGTAGCTATCAACAGCACAGCTGTGAGCTGTGTTGTCAGTGCGGGCATACATAATTTTTGTTTTGCACATATTGAGTAGTAAACGTGATACATCTAAAATAATTGAATTTTAATATTTAATGAATAACTGAAAAAAGAATATTCTTAACATACATTTACATTTATAATATATTAATAAAAAAGAAATTGATTTATTTTGGAACAAGTAGAATTAAAATTGTTCAACCGTTCTCTCTTATTTTTATATAGGTTATGTTGATTGGTCCAATGTCCAAAGTAAACTTTAATAAACTCGTACATACATCAAGCAAGTTGCGAGTATATAACCTCCAAATTTAAATTAAAAAAATTATAAAGATAAACAGTTTTAACAAGTTTGACAAGAAAACTTTTGTGTGAACTTTTTGTAAAAGTTTGTAAAATGGTTGCCCGTAAATGTGCTGTCCCATCTTGCTTATATCGTCAACGAAAAAGCGACCTAACAACAGACAAGAGATCGTTATTTAAATGTCCAAAAAATGAAGCACAAGCTCGTAGGTGGGCATCGTTAATTCCAGGTATCGAGTGTTTATCCTCTGACCAGATGATTTGCGAAAGGCATTTTGAAATGAGATTCATCACAAGATACTATGAAAAAAACTCTCCCTATCACGTAAGTAATGATAATTGTTAATAAAATCAATAACTTATTCATACTTACATTTGATTTTATGAATAAAGTTTATAAATTTTATGAGTATTATTTTATCATTTCAAATTTCTATGCTTATAATTACTTGCTTGTATTTAATAATTTACAATATTTTGTTAAATCGTAAAATTTTTATAAATTTAATTTCAATCAAGAGATGGCGTAATTCTAACCTCGAAATTATGCTTTAAACGAAAAATATTTTTAGGAAATACTTATGAAATTTATCAGAAATTACTTACCGTTTTCTCTGCACTTCATTATAAATCATTGTATTATTTCTAAAGTTTCAATTGTACTGGTCAATGTCTTCAGGAGAAAAAATTGTAAAATTTACGGGGATTTCGGCGTTGTATATGGTTTGAACGGGAAATTACAAATTTAACGTACATACACGATCATTGTTTAATAATTCTTGCTAAATAAATTTCTGAAATTTGGAACATTTGAAAATTTATCCCAAAATAAGTCATTTATATAGTATAGTATTAGATATACTTCGTGGTAAATTAAAATTTCTTTTAGCAAAAATAAATGGGTACTGGGTGTGTTTCTTATTTTAATAATAAGTAATTTTTTTTATATTTATTAATCAATGAATTGCGAAAAATTAATCTATAAAGCATTTTTACAAATACTTTTGGCATTATCCGTTATCTTTTTTGATTACACTGATAATTAATTTTCAGCGATCTCGACTATCTCAGAATGCAGTTCCTACTATATTTTCAAACGATGGAAGGTTTGATTATCAATCAATCAATCAACAAGCCATTATACATTTCAATAACGATTATGTACCAACCACATTCCACAACAATACTATAAATAATCTCCAAATGCCTGTAAATGCTTTTGGTAACTTAAATAATCTACAATTACCAACAGCTGATTTTCAAGAAGGCTTAAGTAATATTCCAGTACCCACTACAGTTTGTAATGGTAATTTAAGTAATGAAGTTCAATCTACTAGTAATCCTGAGACATCGTTACAAAATGTGGTTAAAGATTTATCATCTTCCGAACAACTGCTTATGGACATTAAGAAGGAAATGCTTTCTTATCCAGATGAGGGAATACCTAGAATTAAGACAGAGAATGTAGAAGGTATGTTTTTAATATATTAAAATTTTACACTTACAAGTTGTAAGTTATTTGCATGTAAATCTATGTGAAAGTACATTTTGTAAGTATCCTGTCTAATAAATTAGTATATGTATTACAAATGGGTTAATTATTTGTTCAATTAACAGTTAATTATTAAAGAAGGTGTAAGACTCAGAAAATCACCATTGTATTCTTATTGTATCTTTTACCTACTTGCACATTTACAGAACTATTTTATTTAGGAAAATTAGTAGCAATTTTATTTATAAATTGTGTTATAATTATTAAATGTGCTAAATACCTCCCTAAGTTGAATGTACCAAATTGCTTTAAAATTTTATCATATTTGCAGAATATAATAAGCATATTATAAAGCTTATAAACACTTTTAATTGTTTATATTTTATTACTTTTTATAAAAATCAAATGAAACTTTATTTTATAACTTAATGAATTAGCTTAGTGTTAATTAATGATTTGTGAAAAGTACTTCATACAAATAAATGTAAAAATTACAAAGGTACACTGAGAAATTCTTGGGGCATCTGCTGTACTAAGGAGTACGACTGGTCTCCCAAAAGCATTGGAACAGTCGTACTTTCATTTGGTACAAATGAGCTCCTAAAAAAGTGAAACAGTTGCCTCAGTGCGGCACCACTTTCACGCTAAATGCTCAGGGCAACCATGTTTGGGGTATCAGTGCTCCTAAAATCGGGGCAGCTGCTGCCCCAAATCAAAAGTCCAACAGTCGTACTTAGCGAGTACAGCAGACACCCCAAGAATTTCTCGGTGTACTACAAACAAATAAACATGAATAAACTAATTTCACATAGATTTAAATCTAATTAATAAATGTATTTTTTAAACATTGAACACAAAACTTTTACTTTTACAGATGGTGTTGGAAGAGTTAAGGATGAAGTAAAAGAACCGAGTATTTATGAGCAGTTACAATATAATTTAAATCACTATGCTAAAAAATTACCAGAATCTTGGAGTGTTACACAATTATCCATAGGTAACGATCTAGTTTTCGCATTTTCTAAAGAATGCACTGTAAGTGAGAATCAGGCATTAGTAGTTATGTATGAAAAAAATATTGTTCTTAATAGTAATGGAACAGTGTATTATTCCATTCATGGTAAAACACTAGAAAATTCTCATTTATTCTCTTCCAGTGTCATAAAAGATATTGAGTCTCTTTTTGATATTATAGTTAAATTCAACGAAGAAAAAGTTTGTAAAGGAATTTGTACCAGCGAGTTTGAGGTAGACAAAGATTGCACTACTTATAAAGATGATTTAGGTTATTGTCGCCACATCAACTGCATCTTATTAACAGATTCATTACAATGTGATTCTTGTTATGAATATAGCCAATATTTACTATCTATTGTAATAAATAATGCTCCAGTATTAAATAATGGATCGGTTTGTTTTTATAATTGAGTTTATTAAAATCATTTCTAAGTAAGTAAAGCCGACTGATTCCATTAAATTCTCTTAGAGTTTCCTTTTTTATTAAAAACTGCACCTTTTTTTTAATTTTTGCTAATAAGTGCAGGGCACAAAGATATCATAATGAATAATTATCAAATATTTTGAATTTAGAATAACCTTTTTGTACAATACAAATGAAGAAAAGATAATATCGAAGTCTCTTCAAAATCTTTCAAATGCATGTATGAATACTTAAACTTTCTTTTAAGTGCAAGTCTGTTAAAACGAGTCACTGTTGATTTGTTCAAAATAAGTAACTGTTAATGGTTAAGTTTGAAATTTGTCACATATATTAAGCTTAAATAGAATAAGAGAAACTGCTACCAAACTTAGTTTTATAATTAAAATACTAATGAGTGATCAGAATTCAAAATAAAGTGAATTTGAAAGTACAAATGGTACAAAATACCCAGTAATGCTGTTAGGCTGAAAGTTGTTTAACGATTTTAGCGACGATATAATCCGTGCGTAAAAACATTTTTTCAACTGCAACCTGCAAGTGCCTGTGCCTAGTATATAAGTCGTGCGTGAATTGCACTTTTACAAAATCGTATAAAAATCGAAAAATATCGAACGTATATACGCATTGCTATGTAACCGCTACAAGTTTCTTTCCATGTATGTATACTAATGCAAGGAAAGAGCACAAAAGTTTATATCTAAGATTTTTTTATACCTAATAAAATAAAGTTACATTTAAGACATATTTACGTATTTTTTAAGGATTTGTAAAAACTGTGTTACGTATCGTTGACGTGATTCTGTGTTGATTTTGAATCAAAATAAACGTTAGAATAAATATTTGTAGTACTTATTTCATATACATACATACATTATACATAAAAGGCCTTTCTTAATTCTAAGGTTTTATTGACGATTAAAAATGAAGCAAATGATTGAATTAGTCTAGAAAAATTATGATAAAAATATATCAAAATTGTAAACTATAAATTCCAAAAAATATTTTTAGTTAATCATATTGAGAAGTAATTATATAGATATAATTATATATATTTTTTTAATACTAAATAGTCATGTAGTATGTAAGTGAAATTATCGCAAATTTTAATTGATCCTGAACTAGTGTTTCGAAGTGTTTCAATTCAAGAGCACGCTTGCATAATTCGTCCTTTACCTCGTATACAATATGGTTTTTTATTTTAAATGAGAATGCTCGCTTCGTTCCCTTTCGCTTATATAGATTTGAAGCTCTATAGTCTGGGGAAATACGTCGCCCCCGTATAAACCATTTTTCCGATTCAATTTTTTTGCCGATTCTTGTTCAGGAGGTTACCTTTCTTATAAAAAATCATGTTGCGGGCCGGTAACCTGGTCAGGATTTGTTTAAACAAAAATCGAAAATTAACTATTTTGTCCCAGAACAATTTTTTTCATATTCTTTGGCTTACTAGCAACAATAAAATTATGATAACCATATCCCTAAAGTTCATAGTTCTCGAGAGTTATTTAATTTTGAAAATTTCAAAACTCGTGATTTTGACAATTTTCAACGCTTGAAAAAGTACATTAAAAATATGATTATTAAGCAGTTATAATTTTTTATATGTTCTTTAAAGTGCATATAAAAATGTCTAAAAAAGAAAATTAATGTTTTTTTTACTCTAAGCCCTTGTTTTTTAATTGTTTATAATGCGCGCGCGCAGTCCTCAGGCTCCCGCTTAGTAGTGCTCTCTCTCTCGCACTCACGCGCCAAATAAAAATATCAGTGTCTACGCTATGAATTATTATTTCTGAATTTAATAGAAAATTATATAGCGCGTGAAAAAAAATTCTTGTATCTGCTTCAAGATGATTACTTCTTAATTCAGTAATTTCAGATAAAATTTTACCTTGAATTGAGTAGCAGTTTTCAATATAATTAAACCCTCCCGAAATAATTAACTGCTGATTACTATTGAGTGAAACATAGTTCAAACATTTGCTCAGAGAAATTTAACCAACTCAAGCATATTTTTTTGATTGTTTCGGAACCTGCAATCGCTATGTTTGATACGCTTGTACATTAGACTTATAGTGAATTTTCTAAATATTTTATACCGAAATAATCGTATCTATCGAATATAATATCAATCCGCGAAACATTTGGTTCATTGAAAAAAGACAATGTAATCGTAAAATGCACGACCAAATTCATTGAACGTTTTATATTTAGAGAGTTATTTCGAATTTGAAATAAACGCTTGAGTACAGTTTGTTCTTTTTTCAATTTTATCCATAAGGCTGGATTTGATAGATTTTTTTAAAAAACCATCGGAATCTGCGAGCGCTGTTGGATAATTTAATAATTCATAAGTAGCATAATCTGCAACACTGAAACCTCTTTGAACCATTATAGCATTATCATTTGAGGAATATATCGACTATTTCTTTAGTATTTTGTAGTTCCTTATTATTTTACTTTTTAACTTTAGATTTTTCAATATAATTAAAGTTTTTTCTAACTACTTGAGGAATTCGATCAAAAATACTTTTTTCTTTTTTTACAAATCGTTCAGCTGTAAAGTCTTATAATAATTTTTCACCATTTTCTATTAAAGATAATAAATAAGAAGTAATATCTTCACTAGCAAGCTTACTATTAGAAATATTGTATAAACCTGCAAATTCTTTACTACAACGAAATAAATTCTTTGAATTTAGCATATTGATAATTTTTGTTACGTCTTTTTCATCTCTGTTAATTTGACTAGTACTCCATTTATTATGACTAAATGAATCAATATCACTAGAAGAATCATCTCACATATCACAGAAAAAAGCAATGATGCGTGCATTGTTTTTTTATTTCACTCAATAATAATATATTCAAATCAACTAACATTTACTTCTCTCAGTGTAAGTATATTAGGATACAGTATATTATTAACACTCTTCTTGTAAACATAATATGCACGTCTATAGCGCACATTAAATAATAGACATATTAATTTATTACACACTTTTATATCGCAAAACTCTAATAAATCCATGTAAGCGCCGAGCGTCCGCCGAGCGCCCGTATACGGCGTGTGAGTGCGAGAGAGAGAGCACTACTAAGCGGGAGCCTGAGGACGGCGCGCGCGCCTTACAAACAATTAAAAAAACAAGGGCTTAGAGTAAAAAAACATTAATTTTCTTTTTGAGACATTGTTATATGCACTTTAAAGAACATATAAAAAATTATTAAAATTAAATAACTCGAAATCTATGAACTTTAGGGGTATGGTTACCATAAGCTTTTTTGTTGCTAGTATAAGCCAAAGAATATGACAAAAATTGTTCTGGGGCAAAATAGTTAATTTTCTATTTTTGTTTAAACAATATTGTTTAAACAAATTCTGACCAGGTTACCGGCCGGAAACATGATTTTTTATAATAAGGGTACCTCCTGAACAAGAATCTGCAAAAAAATTGAATCGGAAAAATTGTTTATATGGGGCCACGGAGCGATGTATTTCCCCGGACTACTACTATTGCCGTCGCAGATAAAGCCGCGGGATAACCATTCCAGAATTTATCTGCATTGCTCGAGATAAGGCTGATTTTACATTAATTCGTATGCTAGTTCAAAGTATCCTAGCTTTCTTAGTTTCTTGATTACCAGATATAGTCAAATGAAATGAAATTTGATAAACTTAATAAATTTCAATAAATTTGAAGTGATTTTTAATGAAAGTCAATTATATTTAGTTAACTATTTCTATTAGGGAATTATTAAAAAAATGTGATTTTGTATAATAAGCGATTGTTGCAAAACATTGTGCAGGTTGTAAAGAATTAAAATTAATTCTACCCAGCACTTTGTTATCAATATTAAAATGAATTTAACTTTGCATACATCGTCGCACCTAATATTGTAGACTCCACTTACTGACCTACGTAATGTCGGAGAAAAAAGATTCTTTCACTCTCGGCCACCTAACCTTCAATAATTCTCGATCCATCCTCTCTCCCGCGACTCGCGAGTCGCGACTGTCGCAACTCGCAAGTGCTGCGTGTAAGCAGCAGCTACACCACCACAAACCAGTCGTCGAGCTGGCATGAGGACACGCGTGTGGGAGAGACATTCTCCGTGTGCGTAGACACCGTTGGCACGGACAATTCAGCAAAATATGGAACCAATCAGCCGTTCCCGCGACTCCACCTAGAAATAAACCGAAGCGAAATATACTCTCGCGAAAGTATTAAGCCCTGCGCAGAGGCAGACAGAACATCGTAAGGGGCGACAAGGCTTTAATAATGACGAACAACGAGCGCCAGGAGAGCCGCGAGCTCCTGACCATCGTATTCCTATGCCTCCTCTGGTATGCCGTCTCATCCTCGAGCAACGTCGTCGCCAAGGCGCTGCTCTCCGACTTTCCCTACCCGATGACCCTGACGATGGTACAGCTGACGACGATCACCTTGCTGTCCGGACCGCTTTTCAGCCTCTGGGGCGTGCGCAAGACCAGCAGCACACTCATCACCTGGAGGTACTACTTCAAGCTCATCGTGCCTTTGGCGCTCGGCAAATTCCTGGGCAACGTCCTCAGCCACGTCAGCATCTGGAAGGTGCCCGTATCGTACGCGCACACTGGTAACTATAATACACTTTTGTTGTGGGTTCGCGCCGATGCTTTTAATTAGCTCGAGTGTCTCGCTCTCCCATGCATTCGGTGTCTCTTTGCAGATCTCATATGACATATGCGTGTAAAGTGTTCTCATTTCGATTGGATTTAAATGACAGATTTGCTTTCCTTCGTTTCACAGTAAATTTTGGGTAAATTGCTGCGAGTAGATGATCTGAATGTAGTAGAATTTAGTTGTAGCATTTGAAGTATTTGAAATATATATGTTATATTGTTATAATTACGTTTAGAGGACGAATTTGAAATTTGATCGTAACTTTCGAATAAATGTTTATATAATCGGAAAATGTTGAAAAGTATGGTTTTTTTCTTTACTTTAAATGATGATAAGGAAAAAGAAGCATTTGGTTTTTTTTCCTGGTCATATATGCTATCGCTTCTTTTGTGTACACATATATATATAGCGCAAAAGAACCGCAGCGACTATAGCGCAATATTCGATTTGACTGACTTCGTTTTTTATTTTCGTTATTGGCGGCCGTTTGAACACGTGCTTGAAATTTATACGTTTGTATATATACCTATACTTATACATATCATTTGTTAGATGGAGTTTATTCCTTATAAGTAAATCCTTTTCAAGCTCTTTATAAGGTTTTTATAAGCTTTTACAGATACTCTCACTTTTTCTTACGTTATCGATGTTGGCAATCTCAAGCCGCCGAGTGAAAGTATAAGAATCGAGGGAATTGTCGTGCGGTAATTAGGTATTTGTTGAGATGATATTTACTTACTTCGCCGTTTTATTGCAGATTTCATTGCGAAGTGATAGATAACGGCTAGAAAGATAATTAAAATAGCAATGAACGTAACGAATAATTGTAGTTCCGCATTTTTTAAAATAAAATTATATTTATAGATATTTACATAAAAAATTAATTGTTTTATGGGAAAATTTTATTAATAATGTGTTATCATAAAGGTCAAACAAAATGTAATTCAAATAATTACAATAAATACATAAATAAATAAATAAATAAATAAATAAATAAATAATTAGTGAAGATAAAAAATTGACTTTTATTACAAAAAAAAATGTTTTCTTTAGATTTTTGAAGTTCTATTTATTATCTATATATTTGTTCAGTATTGTTTATTGATAATAATGTTTTTTTAAACTTTTTTAAATTGAATTTTTTCTTTAATATAAAATATCAATAAAAAATAATATATAAAAGTTAAATAAAATTTGTCTCATAGTCATGATTATTTTTATCGCCAATATCTATATATTTATTGTTAATTGTAACCTTAGAAAATTTTACTTTTAATATTTAACAATATTTTCTACTAATTATCACATAAAATCATTCTAACAAGTATTGTTTGGCATTGAATGCTCGAGCTAGGGAATCAACTGACTTTGACACTGAATACTAAATAAAGTTTGGCTTTGTCCCAGTGAAGGCTACAATGCCCCTCTTCACGGTGGTGCTATCCAGGCTGATTTTACGTGAGCAACAAACTACAAAAGTCTACCTCAGCCTGCTGCCGATTGTTGGTGGTGTGGCCATAGCAACATTAACTGAGCTTAGTTTTAATTTTACTGGACTATTTAGTGCTCTAGCTTCAACTATGGCCTTTTCATTACAAAATATTTATTCAAAAAAGGTATTTAAGTCTTTATTTATTAATTTCATTTCAAAGAATTTATTTTTAATTATCTATTAAAGCTTTGGGAGTATAAGCATTATCTATAATGTATTTAATCCTTATCATAAATACTATTTTTATCATAGTACTTATTTACATGTAAGCTTTTGTTTAATGTATTTCTTTATCACTATACAAAGTTTTCTATCATAATAGTTTTACAATCTAAACATGTGCTCATAAATTTTGACTTATAAAACTTTAATAGTTTCTCTTGTTATTAAAACAATATTGTACTTTAAAATAACTCAAAATTTTAATCAGGTATACATTAAGTTTTACTATAAATATTTTTTTAATTTACAGGTGCTTCGAGATACTGGAGTTCATCATTTAAGGCTATTATTAATCTTAGGTCGACTTGCATTATTCATGTTCTTACCAATATGGCTTGCATATGATGTACGAAGTCTCTATCACGATCCAGTTACAAATGCTCCTATTGAGATCAGTACTAGGACTATTACATTGTTATTAGTTGATGGTGTTTTAAATTGGCTTCAAAACATTGTAGCCTTTTCAGTTATGTCCATAGTTACACCCCTAACCTATGCAGTGGCCAGTGCAAGCAAGCGAATATTTGTGATAGCAGTGACATTATTTATCCTTGGGAATCCAGTAACAGGCACGAATATTTTTGGAATGGTGATGGCAATAGGAGGAGTTCTATGTTATAACAAAGCTAAATATGACCAAAGGCAAACTGATAAGAAGAGGAGTTTACTGCCTAAGTACATTCCTGTACAAAATGGTCATACTTCATTTATGGTCAATGGATGGACCAATGAAAAGCAGAGACTGTTTGCCGTCTAGTCTGCAATAACGGTTAAGAAGTTAGCTCATTTTATTCCTCGCTGAAAAACTCGTTTCAATTTTCTCCATTATTCAAATCGAGAGACTTGTTTATTAAATTTAATAGTGTGTTCTACAATGTCAAATATATTTCGGGAATATTTGGGATAATATTCAAAAAATATAGATTTAAATTTTTGGACAAGATTCTATTAATAGGAATTGATAATAGAGATAATAGAAAAAATATATGTTTAAATGAATGCTGATAGGTGCTAACAAGTATTTTATTTAGAATTTATAGTACATGATTTTTTGTATTTAATGTTTTAGAATTTTAAAACATCATACTCATATTTGTTAGAAAATTTTCTTAATATTCCTGTTATAAATTTACATTATGGAATTAAGATCTAAAGTATTCATTTCTTACTTTAGATTAAAAAATCAAGAGCTTCGAAACTGAAAGTTCTTTCGATTTAAAAATATTTATTTTTTTCATTTATTATTTTTGCACAAATTTGTAAATTATATTTATGAACTTTTATTCGTCTGAAAAGAAAAGTAATTGCACTTAGAAGTGGATTTTCGGTAATCTGGACACGTCGATCGCTGGCTCGATTGATAAGACATTCCTGCAAGTTTTTGGCATTGACGATGCGAATAAAAGATTAACTTCAGTAGAATATTTAAGAAATGCTGTTTCAGATAGAAGTTTTTGTAAATGTTAAAGGCAATTTTTTACAGTATAAGATCGAATCTTTATTGTAAATTACAGTAACGTAAGGAAAAATGAACTCGTTGACTACTTTTGTAAAGCTTTGCAAAAGAGCCTTTTATAGAGTAGGATAAATAGAAGTTACAAATTTCTTTTTTTATATACATTTTGTATTTTGATACTGTAATTGATTAAATTTATTTGAAATTCATAGAAGTCAACGAGTTAATGCGATTGTATAAAATCTATGAATGTAAATAGGATATTAAAACAATAATGTATGATCTTTTTGTTTGAATAATACTAGTTTATTTTTGTCATTGATTTATGTATTGTTAAAGTATCAGAGAAACCTAATTCTCTCGAATATCTTTCGTATACACGAGTCATTGACTATGTAAAATGTATCATGTGAGGATGATGCGTCTTTTGTGTGTACATGAAGATCGAGTGCGGGAGAAGATGTTTAGCTAAAGACGTCTTTATAGTACATTTATTTTTATACATAAACGCATGCGTACAAAAATATACAGTCAACAAACACTCGAAGCGGCTCGCAATGAAAATTACGTGTAAGTACTGCTGACAGAATTGACTGTCTTTAATTACTTTATAAAAATGTCTCTAAACATATTTTTTGGTACAACTTATGAAAATTATTAATTTCTCAGAATAACTTTGTGAAGTTAATCAGATTAAATAAATTTGAATTTATAATTGCAGTTGATTGTTAAATTAAATATTCACTACAATTGTAGATATGATCAAAAACTTTTTAATAAAGGTGTAAAATTGTAAGTAATACGGGAGTTTTGTTTATTTCTCATTTATTTGAAACTAAAAATTATATATTCACGATATTGTTTACATTTTACATTTTTTTTAATTAAAAATAATTTACAAATCATATTTACATAAAGTATTTAACATGTACAAAAGTATGGCCATAATAAATTAGACATTTTTCCGAAACATTTTCTTTAAAGTAATTTTAGACTTCATAGTTGGGAGTTGTAGCATTTCTGATAAATGAAATGCTCGACGTTTTTGTCCGTACATTCAGGAAAGTGATTGTATTCATCTGATTGTACAGATTTCATAGTAAATGAAGATGCAATTTTTTAACTTACTCTAACGCTGTTTATAAATTTTACTTAAGTAACATAATTACTCAGAGTAAATCCATATTTACAGATATGGATAAACTGTTCACTTTTTTTTGGTTAAGTACATTTACTATGAAATCTATGTAACATGATGTCCCGGGTTTGACTACCAATGCCTCTTTTACTTTTAGATCTTATATTTACGATCTGTGGAATAATTAAAAGTTTACATTAAAATTTAAGTTCAGTAAAAATTATGCACCTTTTAATTGCCAGGCTATAAAAAGTATTTGATATTTGAGTAAAAACTAATGTAAAGTAGTCATTTTCAATGATAAAACAATATTCAATGGTTTTGAAATACATTGTTTTTGTAAAACAAGTTATATTATTTTAGATGCATTATTAATTACTTGTAGAAGAGTCATTTTTGTTAAATTATATATCAAGGTGGAGTGGCAATGGCTTGTTAAAAAGTTTATAATAAAATTGTCTACACTCTTATGATTCAAATTAAAAACTGTTGGCATATTTTTAAATTTATTTTTTATTTTTTGATTGCATTAAAATTGTTTTCAAGGTAGATAATATAGTCTCTTGAATTGTTACGCGTTAAACACGTCAATTCTGATCTGAATGTTTCTGTTTAATATTCACAATGTCGCGATAAGAAGTAATGATAATAAACATCATATCGAGTTGAAACACTGTTTCATCAATTTTAAATGTTACAAAAACTTTCAGGTGAAAATCGGCATGCTCGAATAAGATGTTGCATCAAAAAGTAATATTTAAAATACTTAAAAATACATATACATGAATCTGAATCAATAGAACAGTAGTAGGTATACGTTAAGGAAATGATCATTCCTTAAGCGAATGACAAAAATCTCCGCGCTTTCGTTCAAAGTATACAAAGGCTCTTGGGTATTGGAAAAAGTTGGATCCACCTCAAATATATGTCTGGTTGCTAAAAGAGTTTGGTAATGCTGTCGGAAGGTGTGAGCGGCCTGGCTATCGTTAGATCTAATCTAGCACCGGCAGCCGCGATCAAAGGCACAGCTAGGCAACAATCGCAATCCTCTGTGCTGGCTTCGTTGACGCGCAGTATGCGATCATAGGGCCTGAGCAGACCGTCGCATGGCCCACCGGGTCTCAGTCGATTTATGTAAACGCCACGCTCGTACAGGCCGTCCGATACCGAAAAGCCAAAGTCCTCGTAGACTGGGTCCTTGTGCAGCGAGACTTGGACTATCTGCTGTTGATGATGATGCTGGGGACTTCGGCCGTCTTGGGGACTGCAGCTGCAAGCAGGGCGTGGAGAATTCGAGGCTACGGAACTGTGATTTTACAGATTTTTTTTGGTTGATTGATTATTAAAATTTTTGTATTTGGTGGTTTTTTTTGTTTGGTGAGAGAGAGAGAGAGAGAGAGAGAGAGAAAGAGAGAGTAGAGTAAGAGAGAGAAAGAGAGAGTAGAGTAAGAGAGAGAAAGAAAGAAAGAGACATTTCTAAGATGATATTCTGTTGATGTATGAGGCGTGCTTTGAATGTTTGTTTTATTTGGTGTAATTGGATCAAAGGGAGAAGCTATATAAACATTGATTATGTAGTGTGGGCTGATGTGATTTTTATACATGAATTGTTGTCCATAATGAACAATAATAATATGGAAAGTGAAATGCAAATATTGTATGAGTTTTATTTTGTCAAATATTTATTTAAATGGCTCAATATTGGGATTGTTTTAGGTGGTTTACCATAATTTAATCAACGGTTTTAAGGCTTCTTCCTTCGATATAATTAAATTTTAATTTAAATATATTAAATGGAGCTTAAAAAGCAAATTGTATAATTTATTGTATGCGTACTAAACATGTATCATTCTATAAATTTATTGGAGAGATCAAAAAATCATTGAAAATCTTATGTCTGTTGTCTCATATTTATATATAATGGTATGAATAGTAAGGATGACAGTTGCTTTTTTAGATTTTTATAATGCAGTACATAGTTCAAAGTCTTGTCAACTTAAGCTTTTTTAAATCAACACCTTTTGTAGGATTAACAGCAAGTGTCATTCTTATTCAATATAGTTATAGATGTGAATTTGTAAACTTTTCATGTAATATATAAATATGTAACGTGGAAGTTATCGCTTGCTGAAGAGAAAAGTTATTCAGTATTGGAATGTTACTTCGAGAACTCAAAGTGAATTGTTTTCTTTGCTAGAATTTTGCTCCATTTAAAGGAGTTGATAATGTTAATAAATTTTTTCACTTTGTAAAACGACTAAGTATGAAGTTTTTCAAATATTATCCCAAACTTTTTAATGCTGAATTTATGAGAATGGAAGTATTTTTTTTGTTAATTATAAACGAAAAAATACTTTTTAATTATCTATAAAACTTTAACCATTTGAATATTAAAGATTTTAAGAAATAGAATCAATTGGATTTACATATAGCAATTATTTGATATAAAAGTAAAATGATTGCGTTATACGTGATTGTTTAATTAGCCCTTGAATCTAAATGGGAAATGAATGAAAGAAACGAAACTTTTGTACAATTTGAGTAATTTATGATATTCATGAATTTCACAAATATCTTAAATTAAGTTTTTATCGATACTTATGCATAAATGGTTTATGAAAGAATAACCGATAGTGATATACTCAAACGCATAGGTACTTTTTGAAACTTTTAGAATTGAAATAACGTGTAATATACTTTAAATAAATATTAACATTAAGTTATTTATCAAGTCTTCTCCAATACTAACTCTTTCCAATATCGATATTATATTTTCTTTCATATGTTTGATTTCTATTCGAGTAAGTATTTTTGCCTTTCTAAGTGTAATATGACAGTCCCTGCAATTATTTTCCAATTTTTATATATAATATATTATAAATAAGTGTATAAGCAATAATGCAGATAATCACCTTGGATAAGGATAAGGCGGCATAGGTAAATCAAGTTGTCCGCTGTCAACGGATGCCGTCTCCCAGAGTCTCATGATCTCGGGGCCTGTGACGTCGGCCATCTCGCCCCAGGAGTCGACCGCACTGTCGACGCTCGGGAGACTTTCGCGGGCCGAGCGCAACGCGCCACTCGGATATTGGGTCTGTACCGAGTCCCCGGCGATGTTTGGCTCTCTGCACATCAAGTCAAGTGCTCGCTTTAATGTTTTTATCCTTGTGCGTTTGGAGGGTATTAAAACATTAATAATCATTTCAAATAAATATTGTAGGGACAAGTTTTTTTTTGTATAAAGTGAAAATCAAATAGAATTCGTAGACTTATACTTTTATTAAAAGGTAAATTTTAATCTTAAGAGTCGCTTTTGACATTAAGATTGAAATGGGGTTGGGTTAATCGATAATGTTTTTTACGAAGAATCAAGTATACAAATGCTAACTTTCAATCGCAGCATTCAATTTAAAAACAAGTATAATGCTATCCCGGTAGTAAATCGTGACGAGTTTGACTGGTCAACGTGTTAATCAAATGTCAATGTTTTGTGGTTATTAAGCGAAGAATATAATTTCAAATGTTCTATATCACGAATTATATTGTTCAATATTGAACTACTTAGGTGAATTCAATTATATAATGTCTAACTTTTATGCAGTCTCTAGAACCAAAAATTATAAATGCTATTGAATGGTGTATATTGAATAGTGAAAATTCAATATACTCGAGAAAACAGGCTAAAAACTCGCTAGAAACTCGTAAGTATTTCTATACCCTTATACATATCATACAAGGGGATTCCCCGTTTCTAAAACTCGCGCGAAACTCGTAAAATCTCCACACAATAAAAAAGCTCTATACTCTCGATCAGCGAGTGTCGGGGCGCGTAATCTCATGTCAGCTCACCTGGTATCGGGCGTGAGATCGGGTTTGCGTACGGTGAGAGCGACGACCGAGCTGCCGGGCCTGTGCAACAGTTGGGCCGCCTGTCTGAGATCGCCCGGATCGAGTTTCTGGGAGTCTATGGCGAGGAGTCTGTCGCCGGGCGCCAAGCTGCCCGTCCTATAGGCCAGCGAGCCACGCCTAACCTCGGCTATCTGGAGCTCCTCGTTGACGGTTAGTCCGAGGTCCGGTTGACCGCCCAAGGGCCGTGCCACGCGCACCGTGAACACACCCGAGCTCGGCACCACTGCCCCACCCACTTTGTACTCCACCACTAGCTCCACCTGAGGATTAGCAAGGGTGGACATATGTGGGATGAGATGTGGGAAAAATCCGAGTGTTTTCGCGACGATGGCTATTTGGACGTGTCGTTTACGCGCGTTATTATGCGCTATATGGGCAAATCCACAAAACTTTTACACTCTAGTGTAAGTGGCTGAAAAATCCATTTATTTTTACTTTTTTAGGGTACTGTAAAATTGTAATAACAGTAATTGTATAGATATTGGGGTAAATAAAAGCAATTAACCTTATATGGTGTGGTATATTAATCGAGATTAACTAGCTGGATGAGTGAAAAATCTGTAAATGTATAATTTGTATCTATCAATATTTTTTTTACTCTTAACGGTTTATTTTGGACGCCGTGATACTTAGCGATCTGATAAAAAATATATTTGTTACCTGTTACTATATTACGAAACTTTATCGACCGTGAATGCATGCGCTATGCTTTAAAAAGAAGTTTATAGGACCAAAAATATGTGTAAATAGGTTTTTGTATTTTCCTCGTTTTCGCTTAGTTATGAATTTAAAATGAACGCCGTCTCTTGAAACTACAAACTATTTAAATAGACTTGTAGTTAACACAAAAACAAATGTTTTTAGTGGTAGCAGATCGCTGTGCTATATAAATAACTTTGTCACAAGAGCACTTTGAACATTTTATATTAGAGCGTAAATGGTAAAAAAAAATGTTTTTTTCGTACAGCACATCTGCAAAATTATGTATATGGGGATTTAGTTAGCATTGTAAATGTTTTCTTCATTGAAATGTTTTGTGGATTTGCCCATATGTATAATACGATAATGTTGTTTTTCCCCAGCTCCCAAAGGCACAATATTTTCATGCTAAAAGGTTAATTTTGGTTTTCAACGCTAATGCGGTGAATATTATATACTGTCCTTATTTATGTACTGGGTTTATTATTATTATAGACGTATATATATTATTTGCAAATGACTACTATGATTGGCTATTGGAGTCGCAATGAACATTATTAATTATGCATTACACGTTCGTATTTTATTGTACCTATACTAGTAAAAATATCGAATAAGTCATTTTGTATTCAACGAATGTAAGTAATACTTATACGGAAAAAGGCAATATAACTCAATCGGATAGAAATCTTTATCGTTATTACATTATTGCAGCAAGACAATTAAGCCGATAGAATAATGATATAGCGCCGTTTTGACCAAAGTACAAAGCCAAGCAACAAGTGATAAAAACAGAATTTTCTATTTTATCTGAATCTCTTATCTTTACCATCTAGTTATAATATTACAAAAAGATATAATATTCAAAGGGCTGCACTCGGATTATTATTGAAAAAGCTTATTTTTACCCTCGAAGAATTCTCCATGCTATACTTATATATACCATAACGCGTGTATTTACATACACAGTGAGTAACCCAACTGTTAGTTATACACGAATATATATTAATAGTAATGAGAGCAAGAAGAGTATGCTTGTGAAACTATCATATAAAGTGAAATCTCGTCAAGTCTATAAATAAAGTGTGCGTGAATATATATACTGGGCCCTCCTGTTTTAACTTTCGCTGCGCACTTAAAACTTAATCCCCCAACTCTCTTAGAAAATTCTCAGTGATTTACAATCCCGCAACGGAATATAATACTTTAAAGTGGCGGCGAGCTGCCAATGTGTGTGTGTGTGCAGTTTAGTTGGGGCTGTGCACATTAAATTATATCCCATCCAACATTGTGGGCAGAATTCTAATTTTACTGCACGCGCTGCGAGTCGTTCGAACAACTTTGCGTGCGATATACCTATACATGTCGACGCGATCGCGCTAGCGAATATTGGCATACGCGCGCGTAAACCTTATATATACTGTATGAGATATGGATGTCAATGATTTTGCAGCCTGCACACGGGAAATGTATATTATAATGGCTCTTTCAAGTTATCATAAGTATATACTTATCGATCTAAAAGTAATCTCTATGTGCAAAATTCAAGCAAGAACAATATACGTTTTGAATCCTGTATAAGAATAAAGTTCCCGTCTGATCTGAGATGAGATCGCCATGCAAAAAGTAAAGAGAAAGAAAGAATTATCCGGACCTGGGGAGTCTCGAGGATCATGGCTACTTCGGTCGGCTGGAGATCCCTCAAGGTCCTGCGATTGATGGCTACGACCCGATCGCCCGGCAATAGAACACCGCTGCGCTCGGCCGGTCCACCTGGCTCGAGTATATCGACGACGTAGCCGAGTCTATCGTCCGCCTGTTTGAGAGCGATACCGAGGCCCCGATGATCGGGTCTGAGGAGGACCGTCAGTGTCTCCCTCGTGTAGAGGGTGTTCTTGGCGGCTTTCTGGGCCTGGGGCTGGCCCCGACGCTTTATCGTACGGCTCGACGCGCTCGGTGGCCTCGGTAGAATCTGCAGCCTGTGACCACATTGTTATCGTTACCTTGCGTCTATAAATTTTATACGTAGCCTCTGTGTAATATATAGGGTGTGGATATGTATAATATACCTGGCGATGCGGCAGTTCTCGGATGGGTTGCGCAGTAGTTTGGCAGCGCTGACCGCGTCCTGAACCTGGGTCTCGTCGACGGCGAGTAGTCGGTCACCGGGTTGTAGAGCGCCGCACCGGTCGGCTGTGCTAGCCGGTCTTATGCTCTCTATGTACACGCCGCTAGGCGACTCGCGCACGGTCAGACCCAGTTCCCCTATTACATATATATATACATACATATTGAACCCCACCGTTTACTATAATTTATCGCCTTTACTCTACCGATTGTTAAAATCTATATATATATATATATATATATTAGACAAGTTGTCCTCTTTTTCACCACCTCGTGAGATTTTCAAGTATAAAACGTTATAATTGAAAATTTTCATTCTATTTATTAAAATTAATATCTTTAAATCATTCTTTTTATTTTCGATTTCTCACAGCTACAAGTACAATGAAAAACTCGGATGCACTTGAATTTGATTGTCTTTGTTCTATATTTACGGAAAAAGACATAAAGCTATTATAAAGATGAATCACAAGAGTTTAAATTTAAATTTATAAATATAGAAAAGTGTGTGCGGCACATTGTTTTCTCTTGCATAAAAGAAAATTCTTAACTCTTCCTTTCCAAACAAAGGTCATAACAATTGAGACCTATAGATCGACTCTTTCCACTATACAATTTATCTATAAGAATAAGAAAAAGAGAAATCACTGACCGGAGGGTCCGCGCTCGAGCTGCACGAGTAGCGGACCAGAAGTGGCGGCTCTGATCTCCTCCATGTTGGCGACGTCGTACTCGATGGTGAGGGAAGCGACGGGTGCCTCGGAGCTGCGTCTCAGAGCTCGTTGGGCCTCGGCGAGGGTCAAGCCCCTCAGTTCGGCGTCGTCCACGGCGAGGAGTCGATCGCCGGGTCTAACGCGGCCCTCCTTCGCTGCCGGACCCTCGGCTTTCACGCCCGTTACCACTAGGGCACGGCCTACGCCGCCGCGCAGCGTCACGCCCAGACTCCCGCCCTCCCGTTCCACGCGCACCTACATCAACCATTTATACATACCCTTGTATTGCTATACTCTTGGTTTGTATAGGATTATAATTATTTGTTATATGGGGATAAGGGAAGATTCAACCTTGCGGATTATATATTGCTGTATATAAGTATCTTAAGCTATGGGATTTGAATTCAAGCGTTTAGTTGTAAGATTTTTCTTTGTTGTACCTATGATTAAAATTATATATATATATATATAATTATTTGCACTTAAATTATCATTTTTTTTCTGCTTATGAGAAACGTGAGGTGAAATACTTATATTGAACAAAGTCGCAAGCGCGCAGAAAGTGATCGATGTACATTTATTGCAAATAAACAATGTTTTATATGATCGTTAAACAAATATGATTGTCAAATTCAAAATAGATTACTTTTTAGAGCCAGCGAAAGGATTGAGAACCCCCTTATATATCGACTCGTACAGCTCTCAAGAGCTGTTTCGAATATATATATAACTACTATATCTCGAAGTAAAAAGAAAAGGACTCGCCGGCAAACGTCGTTTAAACGCGGAAGAAAAAAAAGTTTTAACTGCCACTACAGACGTTACCGCGTGCGCGCGATATCTCGCGTCGAATAAAAAGCGAAATAGCGACTTTTACTGCCGCTCCACCATCTGTTTGCATTCGGCGATTCTAACATCGGCCCAGAGCGCCGATTTCCTTTTATCACTGCACTTTGCAAATTATATACATATATATTCCACTCGCGGCTTTTAATTTATACTCCCTCCCGCAATTAAGTTCAAAAGTCACAATATATATCGAATATCAATCTAAATGTCCAATATGAATGTGACACCGGGACCCGCTAATCCAATACAGCCCGGGGATGCAACTGACCTGTGCGACTTTGGAGGATAAACTGGTCGGCTGGCATCCAGTCTCTGCCAGCTCGTCGAGGGTCAGGAAATTCGCCTGCAGAAAGCTCGTCGCCGTGGACGTCTGTTGGACGGGGGGATTGAGGTTGGCCGCTGCAGTTGGGCTGTTGGTGTTGGCGGTGCAGTTCGTGGTGGTGGTCTCGTCGGTCCTCGCTGTCGACTCGGAGCTGGCGCTCGTGGCGACGCTGCCGGGCCTCGCCTTCTTGTGCGAGCGCATCGTCGCCAGCCTCAGCGAGCTGAACATCTTGGCCATTTCTGCCCCCGGCCTACACCGCGACTCTACTCTTGCTCCCTGCACTCTCTCTCTCTCTCTCTCTCTCTGTCTCTCCCCTCCCCCCCCCCCTCCTACTTCTGTTTCGGGTGCAGTTTCTTCTTCTGCAGTTCGTTTTTCGCCAACGAGCCCCAAGGGCGCACCGCGATCCTCGCACCAGCCGTCGGCTCGTTTTCAATATATATATATGTACTCGCTTTCTTCTGCGCGGCTCCTCACTCTCTCTTTCTTTCTATATTCTTCGTCGTCGTCGTCGTCGTCGTCGTCGTCGGATTTTTCTTTCTTTGCTTTGCTTCTTTTTTTTTCGTTCACTCTCTCACTCTCTCTCTCTCTCTCTCTCTCTCTTTCTCTTCGCGTTTCGCGTCGCTAGACTTCGGCCCGTCCAAATGCGTTTGTCGTTCGTAGGCAGTCCATTTAAAAGCGTACGGCGAAGCTCATCCGAGATGAGCCTCTGTGTCTCTTATATACTTTTGCTGCTGCTGCTGTTGATGCTGTTGATGCTGCTCTCTTCTTCTTCTTCTTTTTAGCGCCTGCTCGTGCTTTCAGAGGCGACTTGTGTATAATACCGTATCTCTGCTCTGGAGCTTTTCTGAAATATCACATGGTAGATATTAAAGTGGTGAGATGAGGGCATCGGGTTTGATTTGGCAAAATATTTTTCTTTTCATTCTTTTAAATATGTATTGGATTTGTTGAGTTATTATGCGTTGAAAAATGAGCTTTATTATCGGAATTGAGCTGTAAATGTGTCTTTCATTCCACGTAATCTGTACAATATTGATATAAGGTAGATTAAATCAACAATTTAATTGAAAAACGGTATTAAGTCTTCGAATACGCTTTGTTGATAATTCTTTCATAAAAATATGATCTTGAAATAAATGCTATTTAAATTGAATTAGGTGTGAAAAGAGTCATTTGTCCACCACATATTCACTTAAAATATTATTCGTATAAAAAGTACATTATTCACTATTAAAAAGCAAAAGCTACTTTAAAACGATGAACATAGGTTTTATAATAAAGTTTCATTTAACATATTGACGAACAAAATGGAAATAGAAAAGAATAATTTATATTTTATTTCATATAGAAACACGGGGTATAACGGCATTTTAATTCGTTGAGCATGAACGAAATCTGCAACGTGCAAATACTATGTGTACTGTGTATAGATATGAAATATAAACGAAGACATTAGGAATATAATGCTTGTACCGTTTCATTTTCTAAAATTAGATTTATTTTTGCACAATTCGCAGGTTGCGATATATATATATATATAGTTTCCTTCATATTTACAAGGATATATTTTATCGCGATGATTGATAAATAACGTTTATAGAGATTGCATCAAAGATACGTAATTGAAGTGTCTATATCAATAATTAAAGTTATTCATTGACGATTAAAGCTCGAATTAACACATAGGATATGAAATCATTGATTAATCGTTCCAAAACTTATGCAGAAATTATGTTTAGCTATAAGAATTAAAGAAATTCTGCTATAAAAATTTATTTCATCTTTTTAGCTTATGTTTTTATTCTATATCGAGCTTATGATAACTTTTAGCCTACGCAAGAAAAGAAAATATTTCTTATAATATAATCCTTCGATTAATATTATGAAAATTTGAGATTATTATACAAAAAAAAGGACCCGTATGGCATTGGCGGGTTAAGCAACGACTAATTTCGCAATAGGGAAGGGGGGATCTTAATGTTAATAAATTGGAGCTTCATTTCACAAGCAAGATGAATGAAAAAGTGATTGAAGAAAGTTGTCCGATTGGATAGTTGCCATTCGGCTAATTTGTTTCGCATTAAAAATGATTCCCGGCGTACACTGCACGTTTTATATACGGCTGGTGAATAAAGCCACGTGGTCGCTCTACAAAGCGGTCCACATATTTTTTTTTTTTTTCAACCATCAAATCATATCATTGCATTACAAATAATAAAAATATAGAATGGAAATGAAGCCAGTCTTTGTGAAATAGCTTTGAATACATTTAAAACAATACAGATAATATTAATTGCGTATATTATGCACGCATGACAAACTATTGAATGATTTTGATGAAATTTCGTTTCATTCGCGCCAATGCTTTCTGCGCATTCAAAAATAAATAATCATCAGCTTTCTATGCACATCGAAACTATAGCATATATTATATCATTTATCAATACCAAAGGTAGGACAACTACAACGAATTCCTTAAATATATCCCATCGCTATACGACGAACCAGGAACAAAAACAACATTCGCAGCGTGTCCCGTTCTCATAACCCTCAGCTAAAGATTCACGCGTAAAAGAAGCCTCTCGCGCAAAAATAGCCTATATATGCATGCACACAACCCCTTTCGTTTCGCCCACACATGTCTAAATAAAAACCATAAAAAACCATAAAGTCCGGGCGTCGGTGCACGAAAAAGCGCGAAAGCGCGAGGACGAGATAGAATCAAAGAGCACCACTACATAATCTCATCAGCTGCTCCACTTCGGATCGGATTTCTCTCTTATACACCAGCAGCAGAGCACAATTAAACAGAGAGTCCCCGATGCTAATGCAGCGGTTTAATTCCGTCCGCGAGCTCCAATTATCCGCACCAACTCTCCATGAATTCCGACAAACACACACACACACACAGATCCATCATCCCTATATATATATATATAATATACAACGCTAGACTGCATTGCAGGAATATACATATATGTGCCCATATTTACTCATATATTATATATATTTACCCAAGCATGTCCGGTACAACAGCAGCACGAGCACTTTCGATTATTTTCTTTTCGTTCCCAAAATTTTGTTCGATATATTTTCGTTCTAACGCTGAGGAGAATGGAGATGATAGCTCGGCCGAATTTCGTTTGACTTACAAAACTAACGCGCGCACGCACACACACACACACAGACACTTTTTCGACCGGTCGCGGTAATCTCGTTCGTTCGCGCGCTCTCACGCATTTGTATATATATATATACGCGCAAAAGAGGCTGATGGAAGCGTATAATAAGTTAAGTGTGATGCAGCTGGTACGGCGCGCGCGGCCCGGCCGCGCCAAACCCCGCGAACGAACGACCGGGACAAAACTGAGCCGCCGCTCGCACTCGGCACTTGTGTCTGCTATAGCTGCGAGGCGCGCGTCCCCAGAGAGAGAGAGAGAGAGAGAGCGTGAAAAGGGAGGAGGAGGAGGCCAGAGACCGGCAAGCGCGGTGCGTTGTATATATTGGGGTAAGGGAAGACAGAGAGAGAGAGAGAGAGAGAGAGATAAATACGTGCGGCGTGCGAATGAAAGATAGACGGGAAGCGAATGGGACGCGCGAGTGTGTCAAAAATTAGAATATCTGTCTGATGTGTGTGCGTGTGGATAAAGTTGCGCTTTGCGACGGTGGCGGCACGGTTCTATGGGAGTATATATGCGCAGGCTCGGATTTTTATTCAATGGATGGGAGAATTTGAAGATGGATTTTAAATTGATTTTTTTGTTATTAGGTAGACGAGCTTGACACGGGAGCTTATTCTCAACTGATTTATGACCGAGACATTGGAAGAAAAAGAGAGAGAGCTTAATATTTAGTGGATATATACCTATATACACAATCGTAAAGCTGAAAATAATCTCGCGAATTAAAGTGCCTTTTATATTTTGTGTACCGTAGAGTAAAGTAAAGCCCACTTTAAGCTGCGACTGCACTCTATATAGCCACAACTTCCTAGCAATTAAGCGAAAAAGGGTCAGAAATAAAGTGGGATAAGTTGTGCATGTGTGTGTGTGTGAGAGAGAGAGAGTATAAACGGGAGAAAGGGAGGAAGCGAGGAAAATTAGAGCAACGCGAAATCTTCAAGACGCTGCACATACACGAAAGTCCGCAGTATATATATATACAAAACACTGAACCTACGAAAAAAGAAACTATATATATACATTAGAGATTCGCTGGTGCTCGAAGAAAAAGAAAGCAAAAAAAAAACTCAGTCCTAGATTCGCACCCGAGACCCGAGAGAGTAAACAAGTAATTAGCGAGCAAGACGTAGACTCGCACGCGCTTGCGGCACCACCGCGGCTAAATAGTTTAAGTAAGTACGGGAGTAAATTGGTGAGAGGATGGAATACGTATATGAAACAGTGGATATTAGCGAGAGAGAGAGAGAGAGAGAGAGAGAGATAGATAGAGAAAGTCGGAGGGCGGGACGGAAATAACTCGCGGGGGAGCGCCGAGGCACTATTTATAAAGGACTGGGGTACAGCGCGAGTTTGGTTTCTCCATCCGCGGCATGGCTGCACTTGCCGTTGACGCCGACGCCGCTGCGATCATTGACCGGTTAGCCGCGGACTTTTTTTTCTTACTCTCTTTCCATTTGGGCTCAACTCGAGTGAACGATGAATGGATAGTCGAGACGCGAGCGCGAATTGACGGTGTAAGACGATTGGACGAGTTTTTATTTTTTTTCGAATGATGCGGTGTCCGGAGACGATATTTTGAGAAAGTGTTAATTTATGTTGTATATATTATACCGATAGAACAGTTATTGTTTAATACTTTCTGGTGCTTCTACGATGAGGCAGTGTATCACGGTAACTAGAACGGAGATCTTTCTTATGTTAGTTACGAAGAAATGTTGCGATCGTCGACATCGATCCTGAAAACCATTTATAGCTTACGATGGTGTATCAAAATGAAAACAGGAAGCATTGTAGAACCTGCAACATTGTAAAAAGAAATAAGATGAATTCCCGCAAGCGCCAAGCAACATATATAACATATTCCTTCCGCACGCGTATCGTTAACGATCTAGCTCTCGAGCCTTTACTTCTCGCGCTGTTATGACAAACAATATTTTCCTGGATTCTAGGTGAAAATTTATGAATATTTAAAATTCCAGTGTCGAGGCCCAAGTCTGTGTCGTAAACATAGCTGAAATGCCTTCGAATTCAACAACTTCGTCGTCGTTGTCTCGGACATATTTATAGAATAGCAAAAAGAAATAATTCAGGCATTAATTTGTACGAGCTATGCGGATATGCCAGAAGTAATGGGACGTTTCGCTGTGCAATGTGCAGATTTTCGATCGGTGCCAAAACAATTTTTAATATCATTAATATATAGGGTATCGGTTTCGCGGGGAGCTTGTAAAAGTTACAAGTATACGATGCTTGCAATAGCAAGTATTGAAAAGGATTTTATTTTTATTTTATATAAGTATATAACTTTAAAATTATTACTTATGTCGACTGTGCTCTACTATAAACTGACAAAGACCTTTCCATCGGTCTTACAGTCTAATCAATATTCCTGGGCAATCAGATTGCCCTTGTTTACAATCACCCCCGAAGAATCTGAAATAAACTATATTTAACCCTGAAATAAACTTTTGTTAGTAAAGGACAATCTGACCGCCCCCCACCACCTAAACATGCCCGAGCGGGCTCGAAACGTGGAAAGATCTTTGTCAGTTTAAAGTATAGAACTTATTATAATCATTGTACGAAATAGTAATTTTTACACATAGACGACCATGTATCTTGGATTATACGAGACGAAACTAGTATTTTTTAGCAATTCCTTTTAGCACAAGTTTTACAATATGATTTTTTTCTCGG
>UELU01147121.1:5584-23222 GCA_900490025.1 Megastigmus dorsalis
GCGTGTTTTTCACGAAAAAAAGGTAAATAATTTGGAAATTTTCAACTTTATGAATTCTTTTCATAAGAAAAATGCAATGACAATAACTCAAAATACTGCAAAAATGTGCAATCGATGTTCAAATTTCTAAATTTGTTCACTTTTTTTCGTGAAATACACGCCATTTTTCAAGAGTGTTTTAGCAAAAAATAACACCATTCGAAAGAACAGCTCAAAATACGTCGGATACGATCTTTTTCAAATTTTTTCAAACCTTCTTTTTAGTTGAAAAAAAGCCTTGTAAAAGATGATGAAATAATTCGGGGTCTTGGTCGTTAATGAATAAAGAATAAGATTTATTTAACCCTCTCACTGCTGACATTTATAAGCATTTTTCGCTCTAAGCAGCATTTGTGCTAATTTTTTTTTTTAATTCTTTAGATATGATAAAGTAAAAATTATGACATTATACAGTAATATTTGCATTAATATGCAAAATACAGTAAGAAATAATTTATGGTAAATAAAATCATGGTACATATTTGTACCGAACCGCAGCGAAAGGATTCTTAAATGTGAATAACTATTGCAAACAATTAAAAACTGTTTATAACCATTTTTATAACAGTATTTTTATGCAAAAATGAAAATCTATGAAATATTTTTATCGTAATTTATAAATGTGAAAAACTGTTAATAACTGTTTATAATAATTGATATCCGTTACAATTGATTTAAAATCGTTTATAACTGATACTAATAGTTATAATCTATTTTTATGCTAAAAAATTTTAGCTATGAAATTTTGTTCGAAACCTATAAATGTGAGAAACTGTTAATAACTGTTAATAACTGTTTATAATTATTTATATCCGTTACAAACGATTTAAAGTAGTTTATAACTGACATTAATAGTTATAATCTATTTCTATCTTAAAAAATTTTGGCCTGAAATTTTTTTTCAAATTTATAAATGTGAATAACTGTTAAAAACTATTAATAAATGTTAGTAACTGTTTATAACTGTTTATAACTGTTATTAATGTCTCTATTTCAACATTTTATAATAGTTATAAACAGTTACTAATAGTTTCTAACAGTTATTAACAGTTCTTCACAGTTATTCACGAAAACTATTTCCACTAGGGCAAGTAAAGGTGTATAGATTAGTTTACTTATTCTAAAACTATATAAATATACACAATATAATTTACATTAGATGATCGCTATATGCTGTACCGTACATTTTATACTTTAATTGTTACTAAAGAAAAATACTAAGAATATTTTTCTTAGTAACATTCAACCAATATTGAACTAATATTGCTAATATTACACATGAATTTCGTAGCAATATTGTTGACTATTAACACTACAAAAAATTGTAAAAAAAAGGTTTTGCAGTGTTATATATAATAGGTTATATGTTCTCGAAATAAAAATATATTAAAAAATGTGATATGTTACAAGTCATTGAAAAAATTATTCTGATATTGAACTTGACGAATGCAGTAACTGACATAAAATAACGGTGAGCACACGAAAACTGAGTTACTCACCGTTAAAGTATGGTTTTAAAGGGATTTTGGCAGCTGCTGATTTTAAATATAGATTTTGGTTTTTTGGACTGTCATCAGCTAATCTAAATAGTATTTTTAAGCCACATTCAAGCCCTAATAAGGCTTTAAAATTAATAAATAGACATTAAAATGCCTAGAATTAGATTTAAAAATGAATTTTTCATATTCCATCCATTTTTCGACTTGCTAGATCTGCTTCAAAAAATTCATGCTAATAAAACAGCAATGTGTAACATGTGATGCACCACTTATCTGCTATCTAATATAATTTTATATAAAAGATTAATTAAAAATCTACGAAAAAAATTTTTTTTTAGGAGTGTGACCCCCCCTTAATTTTAAGCTATGCAACATCAAAATTTTTAGGAATTTTTTTTAATGCAGGTTTTGGTGACTAGCTGCTGAAAAAAATACGCTTTATTGCACACATAAAAGTTCATCATCATGAATTTTTTCAAGGTCGTAAGTGACTTAGAAACCGCAAAAAAAAAAATAAAATCGAAAAGACACGTTTTTGGCCATAACTAACCTAAAAATTGAGCTACGGAGATGAAATTTTGCACAAAAGCACCATTTTTGAACACCTTCAGTTAAAGCATTTAATGAATAATATTCATGACAAGGTCAATTGCATATGCTTATCCTGCTATGCCCTTTCAATAGAATCAAATACTTACTTATATACTGCAAAATTACTCCGTTTTCTAAATTAATATAATGCTCAGTAACAATTGTAACGTTACTAATAATATTGATTATAATAATACAAAACCAAAATTTTTATCCATTAAGGTTGTATAGGCTGTACCATCAAATCCAAAAGTTAGTCAAATTTAAAAATTAAGCTTTTATGATTTGAAAGTATATTTTTATACAGAGCTATACCAGTATTGAAGATCGGAATCGGTTAAAATTGATTTAAATGTGTTTTAAAGTATTTTCTGACTATATGAAGTCTCATTTTACAAATTTTTGGCTACAAATTTGCCCTTTTTTACCATGTTAATTCTGAATTGTTTCATTTATAGCTAATGACATACATTTTTTATCGTTGATACATGTTTAAAGTATAATTAGTTATTGTTATACAAAATTTCAAGTACTTTTTTTTCACGATTGTATGTGAATTTTGGTATTAAATTGATAGATATAGGTATACCTCGCATGTTAAATTGAAATTTATACTTATCAATAACTTTTAAACGAGCTAATCAATCCTTCTAAAATTTTGTGGGTGATCTTGTATTGTTAAAATCTACTTATTAACAAATTTTCAATTGTGTGTCATCATTTCGCCTATATAGCCTATACAACTTTAAAGTAGGTATGTATATACTGTTACTGACTTGGTTTTCTATTTGAAATGCAATCGTTACCACCAAGTACTTATAGGTGTTAATACGAGAATAATCTGTTACGGAGGTGTAGCTATAAGGTCTTGCCGCTGCGGTCACTCAACGGTCACCGTACGCGTTAAACGGATGAATGGTCGCAGTTACAGGGAAGTAATACTTGACTTTATGAACTTTTAGGAGTTGGGAAAAATTTCTAGACTACTTTTTGGTGTTCTTGCTTACAGAAAAAGAGTCCTAGAGTATTTTTAGGTGTTTTAGTACCTACTGAAGTATCTAATTTTGGGATTATGTGCTAAAAACACGGGAAAAACGCGAAAAATAACGGTTTTTTCAATTTTTGAGCACGATTCGGTCAAAATATGATAATTTGAATACGTGCGTTCGAAAGTACGGAAAAAAACACATGAAAAATGATTATTTAGATGTTAGCCAAATATGACCTTCATAGCCTAAAAAATCATTGAAAATTACAATAATTTTTTCCTACTCCGATTTTTATCCAAAAAGTCTGAAAAAAACCAGGCTATTTTGTAGCAAAAAATCTGATATCCATGAAATTTTTCAGAATTTTTAGAGCAAACAGTGAAGCAGGAGAAATTATTTTCTATAAAACAAATTTTTTACGATGGTGGCACTCTGTTGCCAACTAGGGGTCTGAAAATTTAGGTGAGAGAGCTTCCAAATATACTCTTTCGAATCGCAATCCCCGATAACGATTCACTCTTAGGCAATTTTAACATTGTTAACCCGCTATAGCATTTATTTTGAACTCATGAAAAGGTTAAGAAAATGAACAGTGACAGGAATTTTTTAACAAATAATAAAATAAGTACTATCAGTTATAAAAGAAATATTTAAAAGCATAGAAAGATATTTAAAAAAAAATTCAGAATTAAATAAAAAAACTTTTAAAAAAAAAATCTCAGAAATTTATTCGCAATTTATAAAATGACCTAGAAATACAAACAACTTGTTTAAAAAGAATAGAAGCTTTGTCGGTTTGTGGGATAATTTTAGAATTGACACATATTTGTAGGTATTTGGGTTTATTATCCATATGGGTGTTGAAATTATTGCTTTAAGGTTCAAAGATTATGAGTTCAGGGTTCATGGGTTTGGAATTTAAGGATTTGTTGATTAATGGGTCTGAAATCTACCGGATTGAAGTTGGACACATAAATATCAAAGCCTGAATCACTGAAACCATAAACCCATGAACCCTTAACTCACGCTAACCAATCATAAGAAGAAAGGCGACTCATAGTAATCAAGCACCCCAAAGGAAACAGAACTTACGACGACCACGTCATTGTTTCTGGGTAATGCTAAAAGTAAGAATAAGGGCGATAGTAAAGTTATTAATTTAAAAAGTGCCTGACCATTCAAATAATATGCAAAGCTGATCTCAAAGTCAAGGTGGTCATTGTTGTTGATTTCAAAACTTTTTCAAACATTTATTTTTTCATAAATCCTCTAAAGTTTGAATACAACAATGTTTTGACAGTTTTTCCAAAATTGACCTTGATTTGACCTTCTAAAGATCACGCCAAATACTATTTTCGATATGAAATTTCCCACTCTATCGATTGCTAGTGTAAAAAATGAAGATTTCTATCAAAAAGAAATAATTGACCTTGTGACGTGCGCACGAGCTGCGCTTTGCGCTTTTTTTCCACGATACGCGTCCGCATAAATTTTATCGATAAAGAGTTCGGACTCGATAGATAGCTTGCAATATCGCGTGTGGGCTTTCGCGTGATTCGCGATTTAGTCTTTTATTCAACTCGCAACGGTAAACTATACAGCCACGTAATGGACTGCATAATTTCCAAGAGTCGTATTTTGTTCTTTGATTTAACTTTAATTATAATCTTAATCGCTAGGAAAACTATACAGCCACACAATGGACTGCATCGTTATCACGGATTGTTGGATTATTATATTGTCGCGTTTTTTACTCGCGACGGACGACTATACAGCCACGTAGTGGACTGCACAATCTCCAAGAGTCGTATTTTCTTTTATTATAATCTTAATCGCAATGGAAGACTACACGGTCATTTAATTGACTGCGTAATCACCATGGATTATTTGATTATTATTAATTTCTTATTTTACTGCGGTGGAAGATTATGCAGCCACGTATTGTACTGCACAGTCACCGGGCAAGGCAAAGAAATACGTTTTATTTTTATTTGATTCGCGATGGACGACTATACAGCCACGTAGTGCACTGTACAATCTCCAAGAGTCGTGTTATTCTTATTTATAAACTTAATCACTAGGAAGATTATACAGTCGCATAATGGACTGCATAATCATCATGGATTATTAGATTATTATTTTACTGATTTTACTTACTCTAGCAATTGGAAGACTATACAGCCACACAATGGACTGTACAGTCGCCTAGACAAGGAGAGGAAATATAGATTAACAATTATGTAGCTCTTTTAACTAAAGGTTTATTTTATTTAAGAAAGAAAACTCTCAGGCAACCCGAGAGAGTTGTAGCTCCCGGAGCTATAGCGAGCGAGTGTGTGTCTGCGAGGCGGCGCAGCGCCTTTTATACTCGTAACGGCGTGGGAAAAGGGCTATCCCCTCCGTGAGGAGCTTTTCCCTCCACGCCGTTACGAGCTTCGGTGGGGCGCGCTCGCCCAAGCTCGGTTCGGCTCGTCGGCGCACGAGCTTTTCCTATATACATACATATATAGTTAACCTTTCGGTTGGCGCGCGCTCGGCACTACACAAATTAAGCGTGGGCTGGGCGTTACAACCTTGAAATAACCTTGAAGGTTACATTTAAGGTTAAGTATAATGTCACCATTGAGTTCCTCGTTGAAAGTTACATCAAGAATAACTTTACCGCTTGCAAAAATATTCAGAGGTATCTAAGAACCTTGCTGGAGTGTAAATAACCTTCGAGTAACCCTCAAGGTCAAACACTAGCTCTGACTTAATTACGCATTTGAATGTAAAAAATCTTAAAAAGGGGGGTTCCTATTTAAAAAAAAAAACAGTTGACCTTGAAATAGCCTTTAAGGTCAAGTCCAAGGTCAAATTGAATGTCGCCATTAGATTCCTCGTTGAAAGTTACTTAAGAAATGACCTTGACCTTTTTCAGAATTACTTTACCTCAGAAAATATTCAGTCGTCCCGGGACTTAATTAACACCCTGTATATGCGACAAGCAAGGATGGAAACACGAATGTCGTGCACTTTTAGACACGTGCTCACAAGCTCATATAATCACATAAAGATTATGCAATTTGTTAGGACTTACGAAAACAAGATCAATAAATACATTGTCTGGCATAGAACAAGGCAAACAACAGGTACTAGGCCATGCAACAACAAAAATAATGTCCAAGATAACTAACTTTTCAGCCACTATCACGTGCCTTATCTTAGATCAAATCTGCACACATCTTCCAGAAAAGAATCTAGACGTGTCTCACGTACAAATCCCAAGGGGAGTAGAACTTGCGGATCCGAAATTCGCATGCTCTCGTTCTGTCGATTTACTGATAAATGCAGGACTATTTTATCAATTGATTTGTGTAGGACAAATTCAACTAAATGACAAAGATTTGATCTTACAAAAGTCAGTCTTTGGATGGATCGTCGGTGGTAATTTGTCAAATCCAAGGTCGGCACAATCAATCGTCGTTTGACAGTTAGTACGGAATGGCCAGTTGGCACATTCAGAGAGCTTGAGAAATTCTGGAACATCGAGAATTGTTTTTCCGAGTCTTCAATTAAAAGAGCACATGCAAAGGACAGTAATGAAATTAACTTTGTAAAAATCACCGAACGAGATATAGATGGACGCTTTATTGTAAGCATTTCATTCAAGGACAATACATAAAAATTAAGGAAATCAAGGGAGATGGCAGAAAAAAAATTGATTTCATTGGAAAAACGATTGTCGAGGAATCTGAATTGCAAGAGCAATATCGTCAATTCATTAATAAATATGAACAGCTGGGCCACATGACAGAAATCCCAGACATACAATCAACAGATAAAATACTGCATTTTCATGTGCCACATCATGCTGTGATAAAAGAAAGCAGTACCACCACAAAACTGCGAGTCGCATTCGACGGCTCTGCAAAAACGAGCTCAGGACTCTCACTCAATGACGTTCAATGCGTTAGGCCAACAGTACAGGATTAATTGTTTGAAATCCTGCTACGATTCAGGCAGCATCGCTACGTGATCTCTGCAGACATTTCAAAAATGTATCGGCAGATCAAGATGAAAGAAAACGAGCGATTTATTCAAAGGATTTTGTGGCGAGAAACATCTTCAGAAGCAATAAAAGTGTACGAACTCAATACAGTCACGTACGGACCGCTTTGGCACCGTTCCTAGCGACACGGTGCTTGCAAGAAATCAGTGAATAGGTCAGAAAGTAGGACCCTTTAGTCAGCCAGGTCATAAATCGTGATTTTTATGTCGACGATTTATTGACAGGAATTGATAATATCGAAACTGCAAAGCGACTGAAGAAAGAACTGAGTAGAATACTTTTATCATTTGGATTCGAGCTCCGCAAATGGGCATCAAATGAGCCAAAAATTCTATTGAATAGTGATAACGGCACTTCAAGTCAAGAAGATGTGCCAATCCAAGCAGATAAGGACCCTAAAACATTAGGGTTGCATTGGAAACCGAACAGTGATACCTTAAAATATCACGTAAACTTTATTCACAATTGCAAGGTCACGAAACGAACGATTCTATCTATAATCGCTCAAATCTTTGATTCGCTAGGTCTTGTAGGGCCAGCAATTATTCAAGCAAAAATTATTTTGCAAAAACTCTGGTCTTTAAAACTAGAGTAGGACGAGTCATTGCCTCAAGAAATCCACCCATCTTGGCTAGACATTTATGATTAACTGCAAAATATTGATCAGATTATAGTAGATCATTACGTTTCTACAGAAGGATCAATTGATATAGAATATCACGGCTTTTGTGATGCATCAGAAAAGGCATACGGCGCCTGTATTTATGTTTGCTCCATCAATAAAAAAGGTGCGAGAACAGTGAAATTATTATGTGCTAAATCACAAGTAGCTCTATTAAAAGCAACAACACTGCCTGGGCTAGAATTGCTTGGAGCAGTTTTACTGGCACAATTAGCACATAAGGTTTCGTTTGCTTGCAATTTACGCACTGAACAATGGCATTTTTGGACGGACTCAACAATGATCCTCGCTTAGATAAATGCTCCATCAAACAGATGGAAAATCAAACATTTGTTGCAAATCGAGTTGCAGAAATCCAGGAATTAACAAATGAATCCTGGAATCACGTGGAATCAGCTGACAATCCAGCTGATTTAATTTCAAGAGGTCTGAATGGCTCAGAGCTACTTGAGGCTCCATTATGGTGGAATGGACCTCACTGGCTGTCCCAGCACAAAACTACCTGGCCAGCAGAAAACAGTTATGAAGAGACCTCACTTGAACCAAGGAACACAGCCCTGACATTAGTAGCGATTGAAGCAATTAATGATGAGATGAACCTGCAAGCCACAATAGAACTTTCAGACAACAATAATTTCAATCTATTTGAAAGATATTCATCATTTACAAAATTAATTCAAACTGCAGTTTATATATTAAGATTTATAAAAAATTGCAAACGAATTAAGGAACATTCAAGACCAAGGTCAACTGAAATTGAATTTAAACACAAATCATTGAGGGCAGATGAACTCAAATTTGCAAAAACAAGATTGATAAAACTTGCACAGAATCAATCCTTTGAAAAGGAAATTACAGCATTGAAAAAAGGATTAGGAATATCACAGAAGAACAACTTAATTCAATTAAATCCATTTTTAGACGACGGGGGAGTGCTGAGAGTTGGAGGCAGGTTAAGAAATGCTCCTATTTCCTTCAACGAGAAATATCCTGCACTCCTTGCATCAAAGCATAGATTTTCAGATTTGATTATTCAATACGAGCACAGACGACTACTGCATGGTGGATGTCAACTTTTACTGTCATCCCTGCGTAAGGAATATTGGATTTTATCAGCTAAAAACACGATCAAGAAAGTGTTGGACTAATGCGTTACATGTTTTAAGGCTCGGCCTACACAACCAATATACCTGATGGGATATTTACTAGCTGGAAGAATCACCCCTGCACGAGCGTTTTCTAACTGTGGATTAGATTACGCTGGACCATTTCTCATTAAAGAGAAAACACGTTCGAAGATTTCGAAAAAAACGTATATATGTATTTTTGTTTGATTTGCGACTAAGGCCATACATATAGAATTAGCTCACGATCTATCGACCGACGCATTTTTGAATTGTTTAAAACGATTTGTATCACGTCGCGGACTCTGCACAGACATATACTCAGATAACGGGACAAATTTTGTAGGGGCAAAAATGACCTTTTAGAATTAAAAAATTTAGTTCTTAGTTCTTTAAAATTTAGCAAGGAAATAACTTGGCACATGATTCGATGGCTTGTGGGAAAGCGCAGTCAAATCCGCTAAGTATCATTTACGTCGTGTAGTAGGGGAAACGTGTCTAACGTACGAAGAATTGTATACATTATTAACGCAAGTCGAAGCTAGTTTAAATTCTAGACCATTATCCCCATTATCCAATGATCCTAACGACCTCATCTTCTTGACTCCTGGACATTTCCTTATTGGAGACTCGCTGATGGCCATTCCACAGGCCAATGTACAGGACATCAACACGCATCGTCTTGATAGATACCAGCATCTTCAACAAATGTTTCAACACTTTTGGCAGCGATGGCAACGTGAATACCTGCCTGAACTGCAAAAAAGGCAGAAATGGACCAAAGAAGGACAGGATATAAAACCAGCCACTATGGTTTTGATCATGGAGGACAATATGCCTCCCATGCAATGGCCACTTGGCGGTGTAGTCGAAGTACATCCAGGTCAAGATAAGATTACTCAAGTAGTATCAATCAAAGTTGCTCGAGGAATCATTAAAAGATCAGTCTCCAAAATCTGTGTGCTGTCAATAAATTCAACCACTGAAGAAACATCAGACTAGTGAATGAGTGTCACGAACAAATTTATGTACAATAAGAATTTAGGATTACTTAGTGAACTTAGTTAACTAGATTTCATGTTTAGATTATAAAAATTATTATGTATTATTGTACTTTGTAAAGCCGGGTTGAAAGATACTCCTTCAAGTTAACCCTTAGCTGCCACACTGGGGTCGTTCGCGGCCCGGCCTCAAACATTTCAAATTTCCCCCCTTTTAATAACCGAAAATCGAAACTGTGGCGCCACCTAGTTATAGTTTAAGAGTTGCTCTTTTGTCTAGTACAACTCCCGATACGTTAAGCGCGTCAGTCTACCTTCTACCGTCTACTGAATCGGAGTGGTGCCGTCAGTGACCCAGTGTGGCAGTTACAGTTCTAGCCGAATTTTTTCGTGAATTCTTTTTCTTGTGATTTTTGTACTTCAAATCATCAAATAAGGTGAGTACATTGTATTATGGAAGTATGATTTTTTTTTTCCGAGAAGTAATATCAATTTTCATCATGTTAGATGCCTTATAATTTCCGCGTTCGGACAATTCTCCAAGATCTGCAGAATGAGGCACAAGAAAATTTTTTTTGAAGACGATATTTCTCACGATAGTGATGAAAATGGAAGTGATGAAAGTTCTGAACACAGTTAAGAATCTGAAAGTGCAACCGAATCGGATAATGACGTAGAAAATGCCAGTTTAGAACAGCGTCTTTTGCAATCTCGGGCCCGTGGTCGACCTACTACAATTCTCAAAGGAAAAAATGGCTTCAAGTGAAACACAAAGGCTCCTGAGCGTCAGTCAGATTAGTATTATAATGTACAGTATGGGCGAGACAGAGAGAGAAAGAGAGAGACGGATGGTGAAAGGGGGGAAGAAGTAGTGAAAATGAGGCAAAAAAAGAACGCATTTTAAACACATTATATTATTTTCGCAGATCGAACGAGCGATGTTCCTCCTGTATACGTTCCTGGTCCTACTGGTGATGCTCAAACTTTGGATACAATCGAACAGTTTTGGGAGATTCTTTTCAACGAAGAAATGATCAATATCATTGTTGAATCTACAAACATCAAGATCGAAGAAGTTTGTCTGCCTCTGGTAGCCGAAGATAAAGCCGAAACTTATCATCATGTGACTGACGCCGAAGAGATTAGAGCGTACATTGGCGTTTTATATTATCAAGGACTTTGGAAATCATCTAATGTTGATAATAATAGAATATGGGACAAGAAAAATGGTATCACTTTGTACAGATGCGTTTTTTCGAGGCAAAGGTTCACATTCTTAGCGTCATGTTTGCGCTTCGACGACAAGCAGTCAAGAAATGCTAACGATCGATTTGCACCAGTCCGTAGTCTTTCGGAAATTTTTATTGGAAATCGTCAACGATATTATATGCCAAGCAGCAAGTGTACAGTCGACGAACAGTTCTTGGGTTTCCGAGGAAGATGTGTATTCCGCATGTACATGAAAGATAAGCCTGATAAATACGGATTGAAAATCGTCACGATGAATGATGCAGAAACTTCGTATTTGGTGAATATGCAATTATATTTCTGACTAAAATTCGTGACTCTAATATTTATTTCAATACGTATAATTTATTTCTAGATAAATGGAGTACCATATTTAGGCAAAGGTTCCGTTTCATTAATTGAAAAGGAAAAGTTACATGAATACGTTTTTCGCGTTGTTAGTACTCCTATTCATGGAACCCATCGTATAGTTACATGCGATAATTGGTTTATGTCTGTACCATTAGTGCAACGCATGCGACCTGCACCCTATAATATGACACTTACAGGAACGTTAAAGAAAAATAAAAGAGAAATTCCAGGTGAAATGAAAGCTGCTTCAAAGGTACCACCGGCTTCCAAGTTTTGTCATAGTGAGAATCTGACGCTTGTCTCTTTACGGCAATTTCATGTCTTGAAAACCTTTCGTTATACCTTATCTGAGAAAACGCTACGAGGTGACTACTTTACGGGATTTGAAAATTGGCATTGCTGGTATCTTGGGCATGGATAACATAAATATTCAAGACTTCTACGAACGGATAAAGTTACGGAAGACAATGAGATGTGCTGAATGTTCTCGGAAGAGTGACAAAAAAACTAACGAGGGATGCTCAAGTTGCGAAAGGCCAATTTGCGAAGAACATCGTTTGCTGTTCTGTAAAACGTGTGTAGGATCCTAATTATCCAATTGTTTTTAAAATAACGTCCAATAAAGTATGTTTTTTAATGAACTTAATATTTCCATTCATTTATTAAACTATTTTTATTTATATTTCGTAAAAAATGACATTTATGTCCGGAAAACGCGATTTTGAAAAAAAGCTCAAAATCTTACTTTCATTCCTCAAAATAAATATCTTTTTTTCAGCGGCCACTATTCCACTATTTTTTTATTCAAAGAACTGTGTTTTGGCAATATGTCATTAAAATTTCAGCACCCAAAATGTCAAAAATGAAAAAGATATGAATTTTTAAGTAAAATAAGTCATTTTTCGAAGTTTTTTTTAAACTTTAATTTTTTTAATATATCAAATTGAAAAATTTTCGCAAGCTACATATACTATCTTATAAAACCATACTTAAGGACCAAACATGATTTTTTTCATTGTAAAGAACCATTTAGTTTACTCAGAATACAAGATTATGTGGCTGGATCTAGAACGTCCTAGTGTGGCAGCTATGATTGGCACCAGAAGTGTGGCAGCTAAGGGTTAAGGTGATTTTCCTTGGGCACATCTGCAGAATAGCTCTAAAAAATCTTTACCCTTTTTTATTACACGGGACTTCCCTAACCGGGTCGTACTGCTCAAAAACAATGACCGCCGCATTACTTGCATTTGGCAACCACATGACGGTCAGACATTCCGAACTGACGGTTTCGGCACTTTTTATTGTATTTACTTAGGGCGCATGTTAAGCCTCTGTCTTTTTCCATTTTCCGCCTACGTTGGGAAATTCCTGTAATGGGCTATCCAAAACGAACGCCATTTTTAAGGCACGTTTTTGCAATACAGCGTATCCCTTCCGAGGTGTTCTGCCAAGGAAAATCTTTCCTTCACTCAGTTGGTTCTTAGACTCCGCTCGGTTTAGAGGAGTTGGTTTTCAGACTCGCTCAGATCGCACGAATCGGTACGCACTTAGTCTCGAGGTCCGACACAGTCAGTGATTCGGCTAGAGACATCTCTGTAATCAATACTTTCAATCATTTGTGTAAACTTATTATATTGTTACAATTATTCAATATGTTATTAGATATTAATAATTAGAATAAGAACCTTTGTTTAAAATAAATCAAGTGAACTTTAATACAGCGCCGCAGTTTATTTTATCTTAGTAATCCCAAAAAATACAAGTTCATAAATTGTGCGCGCAACACCTATGTACATAAATAATCGTCGCTGCGGTCGTTACGAGCAACGTAACATTTAGAAATATAGATATATGGGTGGGGCAGGTGTGACTCTTTTTAGTAAATAAATGGAATTTCGCCAATAATTCAAGATGTAATTTAAAATCCTAAGAGAGGTTTCCAAAATTTAAATCTTGTACAAAGGGGATAGCCAAGAAGTGGTAAATTCAGCAGTTGCGAGAGGAAATAGAGTCCAAATCCAACGTTCAACTATTAGCGTACCATGCGGAACGAAGAGGTAGAGCACCGATACAACCCCTATATTCAAGAGTTTTTGCCATTGCTCCAATTGCACTGAGCGTGGCACAGCCTACAAATTTTTTTTTGTTGTATCATCACAGATCTGAAAATATGTACGATGATATTAAGTTCATTGTTTAAAACTAAATTATGGCACTTATCAATTACAAATAAATTGATTTGATTTTAAACAATGTTCTTAATTGTTAATAATTGATGACATATTTCAACTGTCAAGATTCGCACTTGTATATTTGATTTGATTTTAGTAAAATTATTCTAAATTGAAGTCATTTACGCGGTGGCACTGTGAAACGTAAAATTAAATGAACGATAAATTATGAGGCCTAAAATTGAGCTATAAATGATATCGTTAATATCGTTCGACGTATGTGCGCGAAGCAGGTGAACCTCCGTACCAGAATCGACTGCTTTACGCATTAGTATCGAAATTACATTATAGTTTTATACTCTGGCGATAGCACTTGTGCCACTTCACGCCCCTGAAATATGTCTTTGACAAAGAATGTATCTATAATGTTTGATGAAAATCTGAAAAAAACTCGAAAACTCACTTTCTCTTAAACCTCCACTATTCTCATTCATAATTGTTCGGCAATAAGTAATGATTTTAATTAATCGTCCAACAATGTGTAGTCAAGTAGGAGGTTATATACTAAAGTTATAATTTAAAATCCTAAGAGAGTAAATTAAGCAGTTGCGAGAGGAAACAGAGTCCGAACCGAACGTTCAACTATTAGCGTTCCATGCGGGACGAAACGGTTGTATGCCATTGCGCCGAGCGTAAACTACCTCACCATCACACATAGTCGCCTGGTAGGCGGGTCGTAGTCGGTCGAGTCGCAATCGCCAATAGACGTCTCGCTTCTCCTTTTGGATTTCATCGTTAAAGATCCTTTTATAAAATAATTTAAACATTGTATGAACTTTAAATCCCTTTGGACTGTTATTTATCGTTCAATTACAACCCCAAAAAGCAGATAACACAGTTTCGGTATTTCGGACCAAACCGATTTTGTTATTCGGCATTTTGGATCGGAGCAATAATGGTTTTCGGTATTTTCAACATTCGGAATATACTATTTCGGTATTTTGTCTTTCCTAACTTTAACTTTCGGTATTTCGATTTTCCGATCTTCGACTTTCGTCAAAATGTTTTTCCGAATTTTTTGTTTAGGGAATTGTACTTTCGGTATTATGAACCACACTCACGCCGAGGTGTTCTTGTTAATTTACCCTGGCTGTAAAATCGTTGATCACAAATCTCACTGTAGTCTTCACGGGTAAATATTTTAAATGGCGCGAGTATTTAACGCGGTTTACGCCTGTTAATTAGACTCGTGATTGTCTTTGTGGCAGTTGGTGTAGCACGGACGGCCTCTGAAACCCCATGAAACCCCACTTCCTCTCCCGATTAGATCGAGGGGGAGACTGAATAGAGGTTGATCGTCTCAATACTATCTTATGACAGGGATGGAGATGATACATTTAAAGTAGTAACATACTCGGCTGTATTAGTAATGCCTATAACCTTGTAGTAATAGCTTCAGCTGATGCACCAGCTGCTGCTGTCGCTACCAATGATAGGAGCTGTGAAGTAGAGAACTCCAGGAGGAAGTCTGGGGGAAGACCGAGCAACCACGCCAACATTCGATGCGCTAAGATGTTGAACGCCAGTGAGTCTATGAAGAGCTCATGACGTCTGGCCGCAGAGAGCCAGCCTAAGCTATTGCGGTGCGCACAAATCGCACACACATATTAAGCGCTCGCTGAATCTTGGTGTTGCTGGTTTTGTCGCTGTCATTATATACAGTACAAGCAAAATCTAGATGGAGAAAACCAGGCTCTTATCTATGCTCTTTTTAAGTGAAAAAGAAAGAGAATGGCGGTGGTCCCGGAGGGAGTATAGTTTACCAAAAACATGACCTACGAGTTGAGGTTACATAGGGCGCCCAGTCGAGAGTGAGGGCGATAAGGACACCAAGATTCTTAACTAGGGAGGCGCATGGGATTGGAACCCCGAGAATGTGGACTTTCTCGTGCGATCTCGAGATTGATGTGAAAAATAAATGTGAAGGAGGTGATATCTTCCCGGAAATTGGCACGAGTAAACGAGTAATAAACTTATGTATCGTCTGCGAAAATCATATGCCGAGATGATCTGAACCCAGAGAGAAGGTCATTAATGAAGACACGAAAAAAGAGGGGTCCAAAAACGTTCCCCTGAGCATGGTGATGATGGTCGCCTTTTGCGCCACAGGCAAGAGTAAAACGCTCCTCCAGAGCGATGGATAAGTTGTAGTACTCAGAGAGGATTTAAAAAAGCTTTAGCATCTGTGCTGAAATGACGTCTCAGCCCGTGGCACTGGAGGAGGACCTATTGATGGCTTGTAAGACCTCGCGGTGGGAGACCGCTGTGAATGAAAAATGTGCGTCTTCTGCGGCAGGGGGCTCCACATTTGGATTAATAAACAGGGAGTAAAGAGATTCGAGAGAGACGGGACAAGTCTGAGGTGACACTGGCGTAATGGGTGTTAAGAGCGCGATACAAGATGTAGGTGAGAGGTGACAAACGCACGCCAGTAGTAACACACGTACGCCTTAGTTCACGCCATTATGCAGCTGCGTCGGGAGCATTTTTCAGTTTGAGCACGAGAAACTTATTTTTTGCAGTGTTAAGCATGTTAGCGACCGTACTTCTGAGATGCTTGAAGCGAATGTAATATGCGAACATTTCAGAATGCTTGGCCCGGCGGTAGCACTTATCACAGTCACTCATAAGTGCTCGTATATCGGCGATAACCCATGGTTTTCTTCAGGAAGAAACAAAATGCTTCGGAATGGGCAATCTCGTTGAATGAGTCGAGAATGATATCGGATAGATTCGCTGCAAGAACATCTATATATGAGTTTGAGACAGGCACGGAAGGATGAAAGATGTGATGAAGTGAGTAATATAATCAACATTTATACAGTTTAGTGCACGAGAGAGGATGGTTTTATTTACATGCGGTGGAGAGAAAAATGAAAGCGGATGCAGGTTATGTATTGATCTGCGAGAAATGGCGAGGAAGACTTTGCGATGGTATGAGAGCAGGGACGAGGCGTCATTGAGCTGTGTATGCGAGGTGTGATCCTAACAGATGGCGTTATGAGTAGGGACGTAGGGGACTAGGTAGAGAAAATGCGCTTCAATAAGAGATTTTAAATGGGTGTAGTCGATGTTTATTGTGGTCATATTGCAGTTAAAGTCGCCTATGCGAATAACGTTCGGGTATGATAGAAAAGCTGATAGTTTCTATAAGATAGCTCCAAAATGAATAATTCAGGAGCGTTTATGAAGTAAGACTCTGATGTGGCAACTATTTTTACTTTAAAATAATCGCGGATATAAACGCTGACCCCTCCCGTACAGTGGTCCGAAACCTTAAAAAAGTGGACAAAAATCGGGCTTCATCTGGGTATTAGGTAAAAAAAGTTTTACAGACGAAAATGAGTAGTATTTGACATTTAGAAAAAGATAGGCTACCGCTTTTTTATGCCCTGCCCTTACTTGTGTTACATAACGCTGTGACTGCCTACGTAAACCTCTCAAAAATAATTCTGAACATAGTGTTTTCTATGGATAAAAATCACACCTTTCAAAAAACTTTCGTCAAAATTTGTCCAGAGATCCATATAAAAAAGTTATAGCAGTAGCGTTTTAACGCTTATAGAGAGACAGGGGTGGGGGAGTAGGGGTAGCCCCGTGGTATTGCACGAGCTTTTTATGCGTAGTGGGAGGAGTGGGGATAGCCGCGTAGAGGGGGTAGGGCCGTGGTATTGCACGGCAGGGTTAAGTGGAGTAGGAGGAGTGGGAGTAGGTGCGTGGAGGGGAGGAGTGGGGGTAGTCCCGTGGTATTGCACGAGAGGTTGGAAGGGGTGAGTGAGCGCTTTGCACGGTTCTGGAGTTCGGGAGTGAGGGTAAGTGGTGGAAGAGAGAG
>UELU01147123.1:0-38042 GCA_900490025.1 Megastigmus dorsalis
CATATATATCGTCGTGTATGAATTTGCTAACTTATACTTACGGTCTCTGGTTATATTCTTAAATGAATCTGTACATAAATAATGACAATAAATGTTGTTAAAAATATTTATCAATCTATTTTTTGACTACTTACCTTGTACAACCCCTCGACCTATCCTATCTTCCGTCGTACTCACTTAATCGTTATATATTTGAAATTATTTATTTATCTTTGGAATTCATGTATTATTAATAACTGTTTTTCTATATAAAAAGTCAATATACTTACACTAGTAGTAGTAGTAATAATAATAATAGCGATAGTAGTTGCCATGCTGATTTTTGCAAACTTGCAAAATATGCAGTTGTAGTTGGTGGGGGTATGTGATAGTGGTGGGGTAGCTGAATTTTACAAACTTGCAAAATATACAGTTGTAGTGGGGGAGTAAGCGGTGGTGGAGCCCTAGCTACACACCATCGACGCATTCAGTCTCTATGCAGCCGTCGCCGAGGGAACATCACGACTTGGGTATCTAAATCTCTCTCGGTTCGCGTGTGTTCGTGTGTGATTACGTGCGTTCGTGCGTGATTGTATGCGTGCATTTGTTTGTAAGCGTGCATTCGTGCGTGATTGTGTGCGCGCATTTGTGTGTGTGTGAGTACATGTGCATTCGTGCGTGACTGCGTGTGCGCGTTTGTGTGTGCGAGTATGTGTGTGGCACTAAGGCGTGTCAAAACATACCTGTCCTTGTCTGAGGTTAATGACCCCTGCTTCGAGGACAAGTTTGTGTGTGGCACTATGGCCTGTCAAAACAAACCTGTCCTCGTCAGAGGTTGATGACCCTGTCTCAAGGTCAAGTTTGTTGTGACGGGCCATAGTGCCACTATAACTACTGATGTGCTATGAAGTAAGCGCCACAACGATCCAGAATAAAAACTATGAGAAGGGACAGACGCACCCCCTCTCATTATACCAGAAAAGTATAGTGATGATAGGGATCAAGTTTGCGGAGTCAGTAAGAAAGACACTGACTCAAGAGAAGAACATCAAATGCTGACAAATGGTCTGCACAGCCAAGAAAGATATGGGGACGGGGAGAATACCCAATAACCCCCCACGAATATACAGTCGGAGACAGATTTCGCAGTATAGCTAACGACAATACAAGAAATTGCGAAAGCCTCTGGCGAAAGGCACACGAGTCTGTCGCAGACAATCATAAGGTAAGGAAACGCCATAAATGTACTGACAGCCAGACTTGAGCAACCTGCTGAAAAAACTCATGTGATTCTCATGAGAATCACATAAGCATCGTGTGATTTCCTATGGGAATCACATGAGTTTTTTCAGTAGGGCAGTTATCTCAAGAAACGAGACTGCCAAGAAAACCAATATCGAGCTCGAGGATCGACATGTGCACTAAAGGAAGCACAACGGCAGAGGGAAGGAGAATTCCCTCAAAGACAGCACTCCATCGTGACACAGAATGAGCGAGAATGAACTTTAGAGATACGTTCACCCTCGCATACCCGCAGAACAGGAGGCATTTCTCTCTCAAAGGAGGCAGCAAAGGAGAGAGGAGATGCCAACGGAGGGCCACGTCACAGTCAGAATATGACAGGCGCAGTGGAGATCATGCTGATCCCAGCCACATCGCTAGTCGATGGAACTTGAAGTTCTCAGTGTCATAAGGCGAAGACGTCGAATCATTCTTGAGAAGATTCGACGAAAATGCGTGTGCAGCGAGGTTCACGGAAGGAGACATGCTGGCATCTCTTCCGTGTGTACTCACTAAGATTGCTGGTCTGTGGTACAGCAGACACAAGAAAGAGTAGCGGACGTGGACGAAGTTTTGTTATGCGATACGGCGGAGATTCATCTATACGCATAACAAGCAGGACCGATTAAGAGATGACAAAGAATCGATTCCAACTGTTAAATATTATACATTATATATTGCTTATCGCAAAGTTTAAACTGTGATTGTAATACGTAACACTCAGCGCACGCACACATGTATTCGCGTGACTTGGACGAGCAAGCGGCAGCGGCTGACTTGCTCGCTCTCTTCTTCTGTCCACCACCGCGGCGAAGGGACTGTGCGATGCGAGCACATGGCTCGCCATACAAAACCTTTGTCATTTATTCTACATTAAATATACATTTATAATACTAATAATAAATAAGTCAGTGTCTCAATTACTCAGCGGACCACACGTTAACTTTAACACCAACACGAAGAGGAATCGAGCAGTCGGTACGTAACATGCATGGAATGTTGCGGGAAATCAAAAATCTAAACCTATTACCTCCTCTCAAAATTGGTGTGCAGAGAAGAATGCGACACAATCGATGACCTGCTGAGTCGGTGAACAGAAGGTGAATACGTGCTGAAGAGAGAGAGAGAGAGAGAGAGAGAGGTGACAGAACACCACTCTCTCCAAGTAAAGCGCAGCAGAAAATAGAAAAGAAACCAGAAGTGCTGACGAGCAGCACTCTACAAGATTTAGTTAATACAGCTATCGTGTTCGCTTTCTTTATAGAGTAAAATACAACAAATTTTGAAAGAACGTCGATAGTGGTTAGAATATATTTAACACCTGCCGTAGATATAGACAATTGTCCAAAAAAATCAATTGATAATAAATCGTGCGGCTCATTTACTAACACTGGCTGCATATATTCCTGATATTTAACAGTTAAATGTTTCTTACGCTGACAAGTATTACAAGATTTTAGTATATCTTGAATTGTTTTACGTAACTTTGGCTAAAAAATCGCTCTGATATTATGCAATATATCTTTTTGGTCCGAAATGACCGTACATACTATGTAAGTTTAATATTAGAGGCTTAAAAATCCTTTCAGGTAAAATTACTTTGAATGTATCACAGGTTATTTTTTCCAGTTAATTAATAATATCGAAACGCTTTTTAATTTTTCCGTCTCTAGAGCTTAGGCATTTTTTCACCCCTCAAAGCAGTGTTATTACATAATACAAATGCGTATGCTCCTGTACCCGTAGCCCATTCGGTAACACTTAAGAAAAATATGAAAATATTGAGATGATTTGAATAAGATTAAATACACAGAACACAATTGGCAGATTTGTGGGAATCTTAAGATACTCACACTAATTCTGGGTCAGCGATCTGGTATCACGAAGTTTCTCGATTCGCATCTTTAGAACTTTCCACAAAATCTTGGGAATTACAGCGAACAACAAGGAGAACGCTTTCATCAAGATATGAAGGAAATGGAAAGACGCTTTCAGTGTAGGTGGAATGCACATATGATGGCTGACTACTGTTGGATATTAAAAAGAGAGAATACTGACAATAATAAAAAGCGCAAAGCAATCCACTTCACAGGTCATTTGAGGATAAAAGAGTAAGGAAGAGCAGATTGTCTTAGGTTATAGAGTTATCTGGTTATGGGATAATCGGATTTTATTGGGTAATGGGGTTATTGAGGGAAGGTCCTGAGGTATCTAAGGGTCGTGGGATTGAGTGGTTATGGGATTTTAGATCGCGATAGGTATCGCGATTTATGATACACGCCTAAAGCGCTTTATTCGTTCAAGCTTTTTAGAAAAATATATGTAAATTTGATTCCTTTTTACTCAAATATACGAGAAAAAAAAAATATGCAAAATAAATTAAAATTTTGATCACACGATTAATTGAGAGATAATCTTTGCTTTCTCCTGATGCAATCGATGACTGTTAACTCTGCTAACTCAATTCGAACTGACATTCGATCAAATGGAGTTCTAATTGTTTTCTCCATTTTTATGTGACAGAAATTCAATGATTTGCTTCCTTTTTTAAAGCTTTAATTTCTCGAGCTTGAGTGTCGAGTTTCGCGTATAATTCTTCTATGTGCGCGTCTATGATTTCGCGATCACTTTTTAAATGAGATATTTCGGTCGCTGCCGATACCATATCCACGTCGAGATCCTCGAGTCTCCCGTCGACAAGCTCGAACCGTGAATCGATGTGACTCTCAAAAATTCCGTTGTGATACGCGGGTATCATTTCGTTTGGCTTGAAATAAACTAGACTCTTAAATCTCAGTACGCGCGCACACCAATAAGAGCGAAAGAGTTTCGGAAAATCAAACGGACAAAACGAAGCGCGTGGGTACACCAACGATCAAACAAGGAGAGACGGAAGCTAAATCACCAGCACAAGAAGACTATATAAACACGGCCGAATTACGAGATAAGACGCACTCTTGTACCCGATCCTCTCACATAATAAACTCCGCACACAATTAATATTAACTCTTATTCTTTGATTTCCTATCACCTCAAGGCTCTGTCGACAAGTTGCTCGCTTTATAACAGCGGCAATAAACTCGTACAGAGTATATAAATCAAGCGTGCTTTTTCCTCGCTGCTGGCCTGGAGAAAACTGCGTTCTCCAGCAAACCCGCTGTCCTAGCAATAGCACTGTGTACAAGTAAATCAAGTAAACATTGCGCTTCTCGATAAACCTAGTATTCAGAGTTTTATCATATACGTTATATCATTACGCGGTCGTGGAGGGACTTATTAAATATAAGTTAGTCAAATAGTCTCTCTCTGCGAGCTGAGAAAGCATTGCGTTTCCTCAACGAACCAGATACCCGTAACTGGGTTTTTCACGGACGAAGTGGAAAAGTAATATACTTTTCCACTGAACTCCGTGGATAAAGAGCAAGCCAACGTCTGTCTACTGCCCATTAAGCGGCAGTTGATAGAAAGGCATCGTATACCATTTAAGTGTTTATTATATTAAGATCTCGATTGAGTTTCTCGGAGCATATTAAAGAAGGATTGCGCTTCTTTACCGAACCTGCTTTACGTATCATAAGCTATGTAGATAGGTGGATTGTCATTGCGACATCCATCGAATCTGGAAGGGTGAGAAGCTAAGACCTTTTTTGCTATTCATTACGCAATAGCATAAAAAGTTAAGCAGCTCGATCTGCGTTTCTACTTTGCATTATATCTGAGTGGAAGGACTTGTGAGCATTGCACGGTGCTCGCAAACATTTTTCTGAACGAAGGAAAGCGAGACTTTACAAGAGATTTTCGCGTTTGTAAACGAGAGCTGTCCGAACCTGAACAGCGTGAAAATCGAGGGGAGATTTTCCACCGCATCGTGTGACAAGATAAGAGTGAGAAAATCATTACATTCTCGACAAAAGTATAGATATCCCTGTTACAATACAAAAATAAATGGTCCAAGGTGAATAATGGGCAAATTTTGTGTAAAACTAATAAGTAGTTATTACATCATATAACCCAATAACCCAAGTTTATGTTATTTTATCGAGGAAGTAATCAGTGACAGCTATGGCCCCTATTCTGCTGTTTTTTTTTTAGTTTTTTTCGTACTTTTCACTATTTTAATTATTTCTATAAATTGCTGTAACTTTCTTAATATTGCTTATCCCATAACCATTCAAATTTCTATAAATAGGTATTGGTTCAAAGAATCTTTTAAACTTCGAACCAGAAATTTTAATCATGTGGTAACAAAGATCCCAAATTTTAATGTATTCTATCCATTATTTATAAAATTTTTCTCATATAACGTTATATACAAAAAATTTCCAGTTTTTGAGTAATTAAGCAATGAAGTTGGCTTTTTCTGCAAAAAATTAGAATTTTTTAATTTTTCATGGTGGAATATCTCTGGAACGGTTGGGACTATTTCACCCAAATTTGGATTCTGGACTTTTTTATGATTCTTAACAAGTGTGCAAAATTTGAACAAATTAAAATTTCTTTACTCCCGCTTGACATGGAATCACTGAGAAATGGAATGCTGAGGAATTCTGTATGGGTAATTGAGTGAGTGTGAGTTTGTGTGGGTGTGTGCGGGTGTGTGCGCGTGTCTGTGTGTGAGTGCTCGCGTGCGTGTGCGTGTGTGCATAGACGGGAATAAGTTTTTATTTTAAATTTAAATATAAAAATTACACCGTTTACATAAAATAAATGAATTATTATTAATTTATCTCTAAAATTTGAATTTTAGTCAACGCTATTTTGAAGGGATCTCTTTTGTAACCCAAAAATATTCTCAAATAATTTATTAAATGTAATTATTAATATAATGCCATTCAAAATTTTACATGGAATTTTACCCGGAAATCCACCTGGAAATCCACTTGGAAAAGGTTCCAAAACTTCAGGTTGATTTCCACGTGGATTTTTTCAACAGGGTCGAAGTTACATTAGTAAATTAATGTGAAAACCGCAGGTTAGTTGTGTTACTAAAAAGTGAATAAAGCCCTTGATATCCTGACCATCCAGACATCGCGTAGAAGACTGGTGAAAACTTTAATACTTAATCTCATCTTAACTACTGCACTGCAGCGTATCTGGATGCGCCCGACGAAGATAGAATATATTTACAGAGACTGTATGATACAGACGTGGGATACATTTTCGTATGTCGTTTTTCTTAAGACATGTCGATATAATTTTACAATAATAATAGTTTTATAAATGACTTAAAAAAAAAACAACAATCTATTACCAGCTGCATCGTTGGAGCTATTAAAAATACCTGAATGCATTTTTCAATCCTAAAACTATTTGAACTGATTGAAAAATTTAATTTATTATATACTTATGCAGTAATGATATAAGTATATAATAATAACCCATTTCTTACAGGAATATTATATGCATTTGGCAACCAACTTGAAAAAAGTAACTATATGTATTTCAGAATGATATATTACCTGTTTTGTTACGGATTGAGAAGCAACGAATAGCCTATCACTAGTGTCACTTCCACAACTGGAACTTTCACTCATCTCTAAAGAATGTTTTCTGGACGTTCGTGGACTTGATGAAGTTCCTTTACACGATGCTCCTAGATGCAATAAAGCATTTTTGCTGCATACTTGTGATTGAATATGTTCGCATATTCTTCTAAAGCGCCTTATATTCCCTAAAAACATATGATCAGTATTACATATCACTGCTTTAAAAAAAAAAAAAATATATAATTGTGAGATATTAAGTTGTACTTTATTAATAACTATATAAAGGGTGAAAGTTAACGATTGTCAAAGAACCAAGTAGACCGCAGTTTGTTGTTTTAAAAAATCTTTTATTGCGGCGTTTCGTAAGTCTTAATATTTATACCTTTATCTTCAGGCTGTATACAACCATACTAAAAGACTAATTTTCTTTTAGCAATAGTACAGATAAAAAAATAACTAATTTTAAGCATTGCATCCACACACACGTAGATTTGTGTTACCACATTTCATCACTTACACCAGATTCACAGGCAACTAATCAAAATTTTTATACTTTCTATAAAAACGGTAAATATTAAAACATTAATCAATTAATTTGATTGCAAAAACTTAGAAAATTTGCACTCACAGGTTCGCGAAAAGACTAGAGGAGATAGAGGTATCGAAAACCGTCACAATTTTATTTCGGCGTTGTCAAAGGCACTGATTGGATAGAGGGATATGTATGGAGAGGGAAACAAAGTCGTCTATCGAGAATGACCTCTTATAACATCATACAAAATGCTTAATCAACCCAACTGTAATTTTGTAGACATTTTTTAAGTACATGGTGTGTCCTCAATTCTGTTGAGCTTATTATCATAATAAAAAATATTTAGGAATCCTGAAAATCCTCCCTCTTGCTTTATCCTCTTTTTTGATCTATTATTTTAATTTTCTCAAAATCTATGAAACGTCACGTCTGGGAAACGTGGAGTGCGAGCAGATAGCTCAAATACATTTTTATCTCGACAATTTTTATATTTGCGCTCAGTAACTTCGATGTATGTAGACTCGCAATCTCTGCAATCAATTTGGTATACGATGTTGCTTATTTGTATTATATCCAAAGTGTCTTTACCGAGTTTCATTATGTCAATAAAGTTATTGCGATGCTAAAAGATGTATGATTGTTTATGTATGGAAGTACAATGTTGCATTTGGAGTACTGTTTGTCTAGAATATTTTATTGGCGTTATATATTTTATTACAATAAAATATTGTACTAAAATCCATAATTGTTTAATTAAATGTATCCATTCATTACACAATTATTTTGTACATTTTATATACATAAATACTTATAATTTCTGTTGACAAACTTAGGCTAAAGAAAGTTGTGAAATTAACTTATAAACTGTCAAGTATTCTTTTTTCTAAATAATTTTTACATAAGTATTAAATGTTTGTTTAAATTCATTTAATTAATTATTAATTATTACTAGATGGAATCCAAACTTTCGGCTCCAACTAGTATCAGCTGAGTTCTTATTGCTGGCCCATCGGTTCCACACTTTTATTTCGTCAAATGGAGAACATTTAAGATATTTCAGCAAAGCTATACAAATCAGATTTTTTGTTATGCATAAAATATGTGATTAAATCGTATTTACAAGGCCGTACTCAACGCGTTTTATCTAAAAATGGTCCTTCTTCGTGGGTTGAGACAAATTTAGGTGTACTACAGGGGTTGGTCCTCGGGCCTTTGCTCTTCAGTCTCTATATCAATGACCTTAAAGACTTCTTTGAGCGTGGGGCGGTCAGGCACATTCTATATGCCGATGACCTCAAGATTTACCTGCAAGTTCCTGCGGGTGAACTTCTGGAGGGCATAGCTCGCCTGTCTGATGCGGCACGATTGGTGTCGATGTGGACCGAGCGCTTATCCCTCCGTCTCAATGCTGGCAAGACCAAAGCAATTTTATTTGGGTCTCGTAAATACGTTAATGATTTTGTCAAAACGGGATTGCCAGACATTGATATGGGGGGTGGAGCGCTTGTGCCTTTTTCCAACACCGTCGTGAGCCTCGGTGCTACATTAGATAGTAAATTATCGTGGAAACCGCAGGTCGATTGTGTAAGGAAAAAGTCAATAAAGCCCTTTAGAGCCTGTGGTTTATAAGGGCATGTACCACCGAGGTATTACGCAGGAAGCTGGTTGAAGCTCTAGTCTTACCCAATCTTGATTACTGCGCTGTGGTGTGTCTTGACGCGACGAACAAAGAATTAAGCTGCAGAGACTGAATAACACATGTGTGCGATTTGTCTATGGTGTTACCCCCTATAGAAAGAAGTTGGGCTGGTTGCGAGTTGACAGTCGGAGGATGTATTTTGCTGCCATTTTAATGTATAAAATCCTTCGACTTAACGAACCAGGGTATTTAGCAGCATTTTTCAGTAAACACCAGTCCAGGTGCGCTAGCAGGGGTGATGCACAAGAACTGTCGGTGCCAAGAGCGCGCACGGAATATGGTATGAGATCTTTCTAGGTTCAGTATGCGCGCTATTGGAACTCTCTCCCAATAAGTCTGCGCAACCTTCCATCTTTGTGCGGATTTAAATCGGCGGTCCTTAAACATCTCCTTGTACGCCAAATATTACCTTACATCCACACAGGGGACAGACAGATGGGTTTTCTTTATGTTAATTTATTTTGTTCTGTCCCCTATACATCGTTTTTAATTGTGTGAGTGTATTTATTAGTGTGAGTGGGTGCATGTATGTAATGATTGAATGTTTAAATTTTAGAATACTTTGTTTGACTGACAGATATAGACCGCTTTGATTTACCTTGTTTGTTTTTATTTTAAATAGGACGCACTGTGATATTACTCTAAACATTTTAAGACTGATTTTTGTATTGAATTGTAAGTTATGCTGTGATATCATAGGTAGTAAGTAATTAAGTGCAATATTGTACGTGGATTAGTGAAAAAGATGGCGTCAAGATATAGTACATTTAATTAAAAATACAAGTATAATAATGTGTAGTACACAAGCCTAATATATAAATTATATTTAATTAATTAAGGGAGTATTATCCGTATAAGCTGTATTTTCTTACATTCACCTGAAATAAAAAAAAAACAATTCATTAATGATATTGAATACAATATATATCAGATATATGATTACAATTTATGACAATTTTAATATGAAATATCAAAAAAAAATTCAAGGTTACTTGCTAATATTCAGCAACGTATGCTGGCCACGCGCATTATTCTAACCAAACCATATGATGGATTTTGCTTTATAATATCTCAAAATGTCTATAAAAAACTGATTGAATAATATCCCCTTAATGAAAAGTTTTTTAATTTATCAATCTCAAGTGTTTTATTTTACAGTAATTTGGTAGAATAAATATAAAATTGTGTTGGGTGAGAAAAAATCATACTTGCCAAGATTTTACCTTTTTAAAGGTATTTTTTTTTTTAGAGATTTCACTACTTTCTTAGGGACTGTAAATAATGCAAAATCAAACATGTAACTTATAATTCTTACGTATAATACACATTAATAAATCAAAATTAATTTATGAATAAAGATAGTAGTTGAAAAATTTATTTACGCCCTGTGACGTACACACTTTATGTGGTCATCACGAATTTTTCGGACTCGAAAGATGCGTTATTTTACCCACCCATAGGCTTGTTCTTCGGTCCGACAATAGCAACACGCATTGGTCGCTAGGTCTACCGGCAGACAAGTATGTTTAAAGCCCGCACGGAGACAAATATAGTAATACGTATTGATTACTATATTAGCTCTCAGCGCTTTGTTATTGTTTACCTGAGCTCGCGGCCCCACAACAAATGCACATTGACTTGTTGAAAAGGATGTTAATAATTTAAGTACTATCCCGTACCCATCTGTACTCCCCGGGAGTGCGCAATGCCTCAACGGAGTACTCCATATGACAGGGTTTCCTCACGCAATAGATCGGTCGCCACGTAATAGGTCGACTTCTCCGATTTGTATGTTAATGAGCAAAGAAGAGACGATGGTAGAGAATAGAAAAATAGTTATAATATTAATTAGATATATTCTGTAATCGCCTCTACATCATCTCTAAGCTAACGCTGCTTTTCCCTCTTTCTTCAGCTGCTTATATGTATAGTATAAACCCGGCTGATGTTGGGTTTTCCTCTCTCGTTGATTTTCTGGCATTTAATATCCTTTTCTTCGTATCTTATATTATATTCGCTTATTATACTTTTATCTTATCGGTTTACTTTACATATACGTTATCTGTTACTTAGCAAACATCACATCACCCCCAAATAAAATTAAAAATTTTGGAAATAACTCACGTATTAACAAAAATATTTTAATTTTCTTTACTTTACGGACGATAAAAGAACAGTTATTTGATAAAAAAAAATATCCAATTTTAAAAAAAAATCATGATTTATTTTGTTTTTTATAATTGACTATTTTTCTTATTTTCGTTCAAAATGTCAGAGGAAGAAAAAAAAACTTGAATCGACTGGGCCCAGGCCTCTAGTTCATCTATTGAGAGTGGTCCTGGTTGGTCTTCCTTATCCTCCGCTGCCAGGAAACTCAACCTCTCATCAGTGTCAACGTGGTCCTGATCTTCATTCAGCGTCTCTAGTTCGGTCAGCAACTTCTCCATTTCGCCCGGAATTTCTTTTGGTATCTCTTTCATATCTGTAGCCTCCTTCTCCATTTGCTGATGTTCTGTATTTTGCAGTTCTCGCTGTACTTCGATAATCTTTTCGTCCACATTCTTCAATTTCTTTGCCAGTCTTGCTTTTATTAATGGTGCCCTCCTTTTTCTATTCCTTAAGGATGTTGATGTTTGAGTGTCCTTACTGCGGCTGAAGATTTTTGTCTGGGTCTATTTTCCCGGTCTGAATTTCCCAATTTCTGAACACCACTTCACCTGTAGCACTGTTATCACTCGCTCACAATTGATTTGCACACACTGCCACAATGTGCTACCCTCCAACTCGTTGCATTACGTCGCCGCGTTAGATTTTCCAATCACTTACGTTTGCGTTGCTTTAGCCATCTTGTTCATTCAATGATGTTGAATTAATTTTCATCCTAGGCCAATCCATTTAAATTTATGTATGTGTTTATTTGTTTTTATTTTGATCTTATGAATTTCTTAGGATCATGATTTTCTTGAATTTACAATTATATTTATCTATTCACTGTCATATGGTTTGAGATTTGATATGTGAAATTTTCCTCTTTCTTTTTTTGTGTTTTCGTTAATTAACATATATGTATCTACATTTCATTTTTTGGATGTTATGTATGGACCTTCGTATATGCTAAAAAATTTCGTGACTTTAATTTTTTGAGTGTCTGAAACGTTACTTGTTTTAATACTTTATCGCCTATATTGAACGTAAAATGTGTTCGCTGCGCATTTCGCATTTCTGCTCGGTTAACAATTTTTTCATACATTTTTTCGCTTGCTAAAAATATTTCTGTCTATTTCTGGCAGATTTACATATGTTACCCAAAATCTTTTCGGTTTTTGTTTTAATTGTAACTGTGATGGTGTGTAACCCGTAGTCTCGCGGTGTGTTTCGTTTAGTATCTTTTGAATTATTTTTAGATATCTAGCCGATCTAGAATGTATTTCGCCTACCATGGTTCTAAAAAATCTTCCTAGCTCCTTATGTACTCGTTCAATACTGTTACTTTGAAGATGTCTTACTGATGAAAAGATTGGTTTTATTCCTAATTCGCTTAATTTTTGAGTCCATTTATTCGCCATAAATTAAGTTCTGTGAGCAGATATTATCGCTTTTGGCTTTCCATATTTTTCGATATACGAATTTTGAAAAAACATCTATAGTGGTGAAAATGTATTTTATGCCCACTGTTGACGTTAATAACGGCCCATAAAAATCTATCGATAATAATTCATTTGGCGCATTTACAAGTATCGGTTGTCTTACTTCATTATACTTAACAGTCAAGTATTTATTTCTCTGACATGTGTCGAATTTTTTTAATATTGATTGTATTCTTTTCCTTAATTTTGGAGCAAAAAATCTTTCCATTAAAATTAAATATATTTCTCTTGGACCGAATTGAGTGTACATTTCCTGCGTTTCTAAAATTATATTTTTAATGATGCCCTTTGGCAAAACAATTATAATTCTTTTGAAAATCTTCTTCAAAGTTTTTTTTTCAATTCTACGTACATAGCGTTATACCCCTGTGAGTTCAAAGTTACGTCCGTGTGAGGTAAATAAATCTTCTATCTGTCAACATTTGTAAAAATTTCAGATTATCGTATCCAATGATACAATCGCTAATTAATTTTGGAACTATTATATAAATTATAGCAGTCTCTGAATTTCTGATATATGTATTAAATAATGTTTGTATAATTAAACAAGTTGATTTTGCTCTCGTGGTACCTTTAATAACTTTACTGCTTATAGGTAACTTCGGTTTGTCCTTCAATCCCTTAATGTTATTAAAGTAAAATTCTTCCGATAAACATGTTATTTCGCTTCCCGTATCGATTAAGGCATTTACTTTTATTCCTTCTATTTTTATTTCGATTTCAGGGCATAGTATAATTTTTGAATTCGAACCTTTTAGTTCGATATCATATCGTAATTTGCCTCGAGGATCCTCAAAAATTGATGCTATTTTTAAAATATTATCGTTCTGGATTTTTTCAGTTCGATTATCAACATTTACGGCTGCCTTCAGCTCTCCGACTCTTCGTTTATGGTTTTTTTTTTTTTTAATAGTTTTTATTGGCCTTTTGCTGGTGAGCTTAGGCCATTACCTGGTATTTTGCCCAGTGGGACTTTTTTATTCAATTTTTGCCCAGTGGGACTTGCTATTGTTCAATAATTCGTTTATGGTGAATAATAATTTATCTAATTCAGCTTCGTCGTCAAGTTTATTTGGTCGACGTGATGCTCGCGTTGTTTATGACTCTTAACGTTTTTATCGAAATTCCGAAATTTTTGACTTTGGTTTAACCGGGTTTTTGGAACTTCATTTTTATGTGTATATTTAGAATTATTCTGCTTGCGTTTATTCGCGTTTCCATTTATTTTCAATGTGTTTACTTGTTTTATATCGCTGCCCCCTTATAGTCTTGTCTCGGAATATAGCGATTTTGTGAACTATTTTGATCTTTAAATTTTAAATGCTCTGTTTTATTTTGGTTTGCTTTGTAAATATTGACGCGCTCAGTTTGTTTACTTTTTACTTTATCGGCGTCACATTCAGCCAGTATACAAAACAAATCATTTTTATTTTTAATTTGTTGTGTGATCAAATTTATTCTTATATCACGATCAAAATGTTGTATTATTTTCCATACAATTTCGGATTCTTCGTATTCCGCGTCTATTTCTTTTGCGAGTCCAAAAATGTACGTCGCATAATTCACAGTGTTCATTTTTCCACCAGAATGGTATTCGTTAAACTCTACCTTTCTTTTATTGTTACGCTGAATACTAGCATTCCAATACCGCTTTTTAAATCGGTTTTCAAAATCGTTAAAATCTATGACCTCGTCCTATTGGAGAAACCACCATTCTTGAGCTGACCTCTCTAGCGCTTGCGAAATAACGCATGATAACTCGTCTTCAACAGGTTTCATCAAATTTAGATATTTTTGCAACTCAATTAAAAACTTGATTGGTCGCTCATTCTCATAACCCTTAAATTTAGGTAACGCGAATTTTATCTTCCGCGAAGAATCCTTTCGTGTTATTATGTCTTTATTTTTCTTTTGACATAATTCGCGAATATTATCGATATCGCTTGTATTGATATCAACAACTTGATCGATCTGGCTTATACAGTACTTTTTTAAAGCCGATAAATCTTTTGAAACTACTAAGTTCTCCAGAATATTATTTACTGTATGCGTTAATCCCGCATTTACAGTATTTAATTCTTCGTTTTCTTTATTTAATTCAAAAAACTGTGGATCGAGCAACCTTGATATCATTATCGGCGACTCTACACATAGATATCGAGTACGACTGAATCCCACACTTAGACACAAAAAGTTACGGATCGCAGTATCTTGACATCATTATTTCATCATTTTGTGTATCCCAAATTCTGGATTTACAGAACCTCGTGGTTTGGGGAATGCCGAATGCATAAATCCTTGTTTGTGTTACTTAAAAATAATATCTACTAATATGCGTCGGGAAAAAGTATTGCACGAACCCTATATATATAAATTTTATCTTACGTACCTGTATATTTTTATATATATATAAACATAACCTTACACATAACTAAATATCTCTATCTCTACATATATGCTTTTACATTCACTTACGATTTTCGTATTTCACTTCCACCAATTACTATATTACTATATTACTGTATACCAATTACTGTAGACATTTGTATATCATGAACGCTCAGTACGCATGTTGTAATGCTAAATAAGCGCATGATGTACGTCACATCAAACCGCGGAAGTTGAATGACGCCGAAAGAGAAGACAAAATGAGATACGGAAGAAAAGGCAGCAAAATTTCAATGAAACTGAACTATAGTTAATGAATCCATTTTTTTAGCGAAACTTTTTAAAAAACTGGAAAAACTGATACTTTTAATTTGAGTACTAGTAGCTTTTTTGACAAGAAGTATTTATCTTATAGTTTTAAAATGAAAAAGTTTTTCGTCGCGGTGCACCGAGCAACCCTTAGCGTCGCCGAGAAAAGGAGCATGAACACCGTCCTAATAAATCCGGCAGCGAGACACACGCGACACACACGCGACACACACACGACAACCGATGCAGGCCGACCAGTACAAGTATGCACCTCGGCCCAGGAAGAAAGCCAGGAGTCAAGGCCCTCCCGAAGGATAGCGACGAGGACGAGGTGTGATGCCGCTCCGGCACGTACTTTTCCTGCGACGAGGAATAGAGGCCAGGGGGCGGCGCGTACGCACACACGCACAACACTGGTGCCGACACCGAGCAAAAGAGGCGCCGAACCGCGACGAAGACGACGACGAAGGTGTCGCCACTCACCCGCACTTAAAACACCAGACGGAAGACGAAGGATGTACGCGCGCAACCTCGACAACGTCTACGAGGCGAAACACTAGCGACGAAAACGAACAGCGACAGGAATACGCGGCGAATGAAAGCTGGCGGCCATTTGCAATGCCGCAAGTAGGGAATCGGCGATAGCGCGTTAGAGAGCGCCCACAATGCCGCGCGCGCGAAACTCCGAGTGCTCGGGGATATTAATGTAAAAATAGATATAAGAATTGCGCGACGGTATTCAAAGGGCGCGCGCTATGATCTGACCCGGATAAGAGGCTAGGTCAGCCGTGGGAGCCAATCAGCAATGAGGATCGACTTAATCACTATAGAAGTGAGGGAAACTGCCTCTAGATTTTCAAAAAGGAAAAAGTAAATCAAATTTCGGACTACGTGAATATAATTTTGGACCTAACAACGACCATTGGAGCGACAGAGATAAATAGAGAGATACAACGAGTACGACGAAGAGAGATTAATTGAAGAAGACGGATGCTACACGTGGCTTCCGAAAAAGAAGCCACTTGCTATCTAGAGTTGAGCATAGAAGCATGCGAAATATTCAGCAGCATACGACTAGCCTAGCAGCCATTCTTATATATCGGTCGTTTTGAGAACGATAGCGACGAGGACCATAAAACACCATCAGCAACACGAGATTAACAGTAAGGTGACGAGAGCTTACTGTCTGAAGGATTGTTGGAGGATTATTTTGTGGTTCGACTAAGTTGCGACGGTGAGTGGGCCAGACAGGCACCATTTATTCACGGTTGTCGACCAACCTAACGACAAGGTTTGTCGTAGCATTTATTTCAGTGCGCGATCGGTGGAAGGTGCCCGCGATTAATGCAAATTATTATTGCGATGGGCGACGTATGTGTTGAGTGTGTTTTGCGACGTGAGCACGGTGTGTTTATACGTAAAGTAACTTCATTCGCGACTTAAAGAGTGACGGCGACGGTGTGGGTTGCGACGCGAGCCTCATGGGGGAACGAACTCCGTGCACGAGAATAGCGATTTACGCGATAAGTCTGTACTTGGATAGGAATAAATGGTTATTTCATTTTTATATTAAATTCTTGGTAGTCATTACGAGTTCGCCTATTACCCTATCCCGTTCCATTTGATATTTTCAATTATTATTAACTTCACTTAAATAACGACGACAGGAAAGAAGAACAGCAGTGTGGCAAAAAATCAAGGGTCGAGAATCGCAATGAGAGCTCGTACGTTTGCGCGAGCCGCTCGACGGGATCTCCTCTGGGAGAGAGTTTCATTTATGTGTATATCGAATTTAGCCGGGTGAAGCGAATCATGAGTGTGTCTGGCGCGTTTATAAATCATAGGCGACGATCCCATATAAGTTTCCTGGTGCATGACCAGGGAACCTCGTCCAGGTTAATAGGGTAATTTATATATTTTTTAGTAGGGTTTTCAGGTGGACCATTGGACCCTGACGAGTGGCATATCATAAGATGGCACCCAACGTGGGGCATTGTTGAGCGTTGCGCGATACTAGCGACAAAGAAAATAACGACCCTGAAATTTATTTTTTTTTTAATTTGAAAATTTGTTCGAAATTAACCGTGCTCTGGAAAATTGAATTTTGCGACGAATGCTTAGCGACAAAGATAGTTTGTGTGTAAGAGAGAGAGTGTGATTTGCAATCGCGGGCACTGACGTGGAAAAAATAATTTTTTTTAATTGAATTCTTGTTTTTCAATTTATTCAAATTTAATTCGTGCAATGAATTTGAATTTTTTTTTGTTGGCTGTTTTCTTATGGGATTTACTGAAGAGTTCGCCGATCGCGACATTGAGTGTTATTCGCCGATCGCGATCACCGAAAATTATTTTTATTGATTTTATATATTTATTGTTACACCTTCTTGCTCAGTCGTTGGTCAGGACTGGTTTTCGGACTCTGCGTGCCAGCGACAAGGTGATTTTCCCACCTCGAATTTCCCATTATTTAATTGATTCGTGCCTTCTTCACCACGTGGTTACAGTACCACACATAGCGACCAGTGAGAGTACCCAGTCGACACCTATATATATTTGTTAAGAATTTTCTTTTAAATAATGAAAGAGGAATAGGATGTATATCTTATGTATGTTTTTCAAGGCACCCCGTTTTGTATTTCAGGAAGATATTGCACAAGAGGATTTTAATTTGGAAATCGCAGTATTACTTTATCTTTTTCATTTATAGGAAGATTTAAAAACGGTAACCGCCAGAGTGGCATATTTTTGATTTATTGAATTATTTATTGATTTATGTTGGTTGCGATTTTTGCCTCATTCATGCGAGGTATTGAATTTGTTTTTTTTTGCCGAAGAACCAAATTCAACAGTGTGTGACTGGGGGAGACGAGAATGGATCTGACAACAGCACCCCTGCTCGCCCGCCCTGACTTTTCCCGCCCGTTTACGGTGCAGTGCGACGCAGGAATTGGAGGATGGAGAACACCTGATAGTGTAAGTTAACCGCTGTCAAGGATGTATGAGACGGACGAAGTAGCCCTGTGAGCGACAGCGACAGACCCCTGGTACGAGAAGATGGCCCAGCGAGTGACAGAGTTCCCGAGGAAATATCAGAATTGGCGGGTAGAGAACGGGGTGATATACAGGTGTAGGAGAAATCCATTACTTGACCCCATCTCTAACAATGAGGAAGGATGGAAGATGGTGGTCCCAGCCGAACAGCCACAGAGAGTAATACGCGACGCGCACATAGATGCGTCATGTGAACACTTCGGCGTAGAGAAGACATATGACAGAGTTGCCCGGGAGTACTATTTCCAAGGGGTATGGCACTACGTAAACGCTTATGTGCGCGAGTGCGACGACTGACAAACATACAAGGTGTCCCACACTAGAACACAATGATTGATGGGGTGAAGGAACGTAGAGCGACCATGGGCAGTAGTGGCGGCAGATATGATGGAGTTGCCACCCAGCAATTCACAGATGAAATACCTGCTAGTATTCCAGGATCTGTTCACTAGGTGGATAGAAATGCGACCACTACGCTCGGCAGATGATAAAGCGGTAGCAATGGCCTTGGAGGAATTGATTCTGTTCAAATGGGAGACACCAGCCTATTTTTGACAGACAACGGCAAGGAATTTGACAACAAGCACTTGAAAGCGATGCTGGATGAATACAGGGTGACTCATGTAACGACACAACCGTATCATCCCCAGGCCAACCCTATAGAGCGGACCAATATAATCTTGAAGACCATGATAGCGATATTTGTGAAAGAAGACCACCGGACCTGGGATCAGCAACTTCACGAATTTCGACATGCAATCAACACAGCGATGCAAGCAACGACCAAGGTCTCCCCGGCCTTCCGGAATTTCGGCAGACATCCCAAGCCAGTGGAGAGCTTGAGAAGACAGCTGGAACCGAAAGACGTAATCCAGCAAATAAAGCCGGAAGAATGGGTAGACCGCGTGAAGCGTCTGGATGTATTAAGGGATTTCGTCTTGAAGCATATCGAACAGGCGGGGGACAGACAGGAGAATTACTATAAAAATTGGAAACAAGATATACGCTTCAAAGTAGGGGACATGGTAATGCGACGACTGCACATGCTCTCAAACGCAGCACAACGATTCTCCGCGAAACTCGCGCCGAAATATGACGGACCATTTAAGATCCTAGAGATTAAATCTCCATCAGTCTATATGTTAGTGATGGACTCAAAGAAGCGCAACGCAAAAGTGTGTTTCTCTGAGTTGAAGCTCTTCCACCCTTCCCAAGCGACTTAGTGACCTATTTATTCCCATGTTTCTTTTTCTTTTTGTTGTTGTCCCGTAGATCAAGAAGATGAGCCGTCGGCAAGCGACGAGAGGACGAGGAGTGCGACGAGGAAGCAGGAGACTGACCGTAGCCCACGTGCCGGAGCCGGAGGTGAACCTCTCCGAGGAGTCGGAGTCCACCGCGACACCACAGCGACGTCCGCGAGTGTCAGTATGGCGACAAGCGACAACGGCGACCAAGACCCCTTCAGCAACGCACGAGCTTCCTTCCTACGAGGGGTCAGCCGCAGCAGCCCTCCAGGCACTGATGGCACCGGCACCAGCGACGACAGCAGAGATCTTTTCCCTCCTCAGCTTCTCACCCCTGTCCGGACCGGCAGCAGGAGCCCCCGCCTACCCTCCACCACTGGCTCAAGTAGCGGCGATGGTTTTCTCCTTCCCATCGCCCCCAGTACCGACCGCGACCACAGTACCAGAGAATAACTGGGCGCTGACAATAGCGCCAGCTGCCCAGCGACAACCTGCGACACTAGCGACACTGAGAAGAGCGACAGATATCGAGCGACAATAGCGACACCATTATTACTTTCGATCAAGGAAGGCACGTATGTAGGCATGTATGTGCAATCCCAGAGAGGATACTCTCGGGTTTTTGTTTGTTTTTTTTCTTGGTTACAGCCCAACTTCCCGGTAAATCGTATCCCTATTCCCGTCACTGGACAAAAAGAGACCCGGTAATTAGTAGAGGAGGAACCCTCAGGTTACCTCCCGTTGGTATATGGTTATACTCCTTTTTCTCCTGCAGGTGACCAATGGCGTTGTCTCAGATTGAGCAATATGGTGATGGATAGATTATTATGTAGTGATAGCGACTTCAACATCGACGACGCGAAATGATGCTCGACGACGGCTTGCGGCGGGATACTAGGTAGACGGGGTGACAAAGTAGTAATAGAGTAGGGATAAACGTCGGCCCACTCGGGAGTTGTCCGGTTCAGGAGGGGGGAGTTTGTGACTCGAAAATCGTGCACAATATCAAGGAGGATAGCATCCTCGTCCACTGTAGTCCAGGTGTCCACCTAAAACACCGGATTACAAAAATTTAATAACAAAATAAAGCATAGCAGTAGAAAAGGAGATTGAGGTTAGAACGACGGAATCAATGGGAGAGAGAGAGAGAGAGAGAGAGAAGCAAAACAAATTGACGTGCCGTACAGGTGGATGCAGTGATGCAGCCACCAATACTGCACTTCTGCAAAATAAGGTTAGGGTTAAGGATAGGGAAGGGAATGATACAAATGATAATTTAATGTTTTATACGCCGTTTGATTTGCGGAAACTTTTTTATTCAAAGTTTTTTTTTTCTAACACCCCTAGTTTTCGAGTTATGAGCTGCTGAACACCAATTTCAGCTTATTCAAAGATCTGACCTTCAAATGACCTTTGCGCTACATTTGACCCCCTATGTTATTTATACCTTTGAATAGGAAATTTTTCCCGCTTTCCATTTCTGTAATAAAAAGGAGGGTTCGGGTTCCCATTGAAAAAATTCGACTTCACCTTCAAATGACCCTGAAGTTCAAACCCAAGCGCAAATTCAAGGTCACGATCGAATGCGCCGTTTGATTTTCGGAAACTTTTGTATTTAAAGTTTTTTTCTAGCGCCACTAGTTTCCGAGATTTTCAGATGTGTCCATACTTTTGGGACACCCTGTATATTCCTTCCTCCCTGCACTCCCTTTATAATTTCCACAGTCTGTTCTTGTCCTCTTCACTTTCAAATACCAACCTCCCTTTGTCCTTCCTTTCGTGTAGCACTTCCAATCTCCACTTTTTGACTCTTATTTTTTTCTTCATCCATTCTTCCAGCCCCATCTCTCTAGATCTTATTCCCATCGTTACTAGCAGTCCTCTCTTCTTCATCTCCACCACCCAGTAGTTATCCTTTTTTGCTTCTACTTTTTTTTCTTCTACTACTTTCATCTCACTTTTCTCTTCTCTTTCTTTTTCTGTAACTTTCTCTTTCTCTGTTTTTTCCTTCTTCTCTTCTTCTTCTTGCGTTCTCCAATCTTCCATCTCTAGCTCGATACTTGCCATCTTGTCCTTTACCTTTTCCAGCTCGTGATCGTTTTTCTTTGTGCTTTCTTTAATTGCCTTCATTTCAACTCTCATCCTCTTGAATTACTCCTTCCACTATGTTTCCTCATTCTTATCACTTCTTCTTTCAATTATTCCATTTACACTTCCCAGCTTTTTTTTCCTCCCATTTCTTCTTGTTTTCTTTTACTTATTCTTTTGCCCTTTTCTTTCTTACTTTTTTTCCCTTTTTCTTATTCTGCTCCACGTGTTTACATTTTCTATCACACTAACCTCTTTTCACCTTCTCCTTCCCGGCCATAGACTATGTCTTGTCATTAGATCTCCTTTTCACTACTCATTTTGGATCCTTCGTTCCGTTCCCCTTCTTGCGCTTCATTTTCTTGCCGTTCCTTTTATCCCTGACTCATTTCCCCACTTCACCTCTCTCCCCTCTACTCCTCCATCCCTTCCCCTCTCTCTGGAAAAAACCTTTCTCCTTCTTCGTCCCATTTCCATACCTTCCCATTGATCCATAATTTATTGTAACTATTTCTCACTAGCTTCCCTCTTCCCCTCTCCACCCTGGCGATTCTTCTCATTTCTCTTTTCATTTTTCTTTCTCCCCATGTTAAGTCGCTATCTATATACTGTCTTGTCCCTTTTAACTTAGCTTTACTTTGCATAATTTCCATTTTCCCCTCCCATGTTTCGCATTCTACCCCTACCTTGTCTCCCCTTTCTCCTATCCTCCATGTCTTTCTTGCCTCCACTTCTATGTTTAGCTTTTCTCTTTTCCAGTTTTGCATAAACCGCTTCTCGTTCCTCATCCCTTCCGTTCCCGTGATTACGTTTTTCCTTCTTCTCTCTTTTACCATCTCCTCCAAGTTTTTTCTTAGTTTCACTTCTTGCTCCTTCCTTTTTTCTTGCACTTCCTTCCATGCCTTCTCCTCTTCTACTCTTCTCTTTTCCACTGTTCTTCCATCCCGTCCGTCTCCCTTTCTGATATCCTCTCTCTTACTCCTTCCATTATTTTCCTTTCTAGCCTCTTTTCTATTGCTAACTCTATCCTCTCGAGTTTTCCTTTCGTTTCTCTGTGGTTTTCTTTCATATTTTCTTCTATTCCCCTTACCTGCTCCTCTATTTCTTCCCATTTTTCTTCCCATTTTTTCCCAACCCCTTATCTCTTCTTTCACATTTCCTTATACAGCATCCATTCTCTTCTCCAGTCTCTTTTCCAACTTGTCTATTCTCTCCATCACTTTATTCCAAATCTTCTCCATCTCTTCCTTTTCATTTTCTTCTTCTTTCTCTACATTTTTCTTCTTTTTTGTCTTCTTTCTCCTTTCCTTCTTTCTCTTCTTCCTGCCTGTCCTTCTTATTCGCCTGAAAGTAGATTGTTATTTTTTCCTCGTTCGGACTATCCCTACTTTTTCTCTTTCCCTCTATCCTTTTTTTCTCCGCTAGATATTCCCGTTCTCTCTCCTCCTGCCAGGCTCTTGACCGTTGTCCGTTTTCCCCCGGTATTGAGTGATCTTCACTTACACTCTTGCTCCTTCCTTTAACTGTTGCGTTCAGTTACCCTATCTCTCGCCCTCTCTCCACTCCGTGCATACTCTATGCCCGATTCTCTCTCTCTCACTCCTCTCGCCACGTGTTTCCTTCTCACGCCTTTTCCCAGTTCACCTCTCCCCACTGTCCTTGTTTTTTCCACTCACTTTTTTACTCTTTTTCTCCTCTTCCTCTATCTCACTCTCTTATTTTTTTTTCTTTATCTCCTTCCACTCGCTTTTTCTCCTTTTCACAGACACTACCGTATATACATATTCGCGCGTGCACTGCTAGCAGCCTTCCCCCCCCCCAACTAAATCTTTAATATAACCTTGATAAAGATAATAGGTCATTTTCTCTTAATGGTTGACTTGTCGGTAGTCTAGTCAAACGCCTAAATAAAACTTCATACGGTGTGTGTTTTTTACTTTCATGTACGTATTATAATTGGACGTAGCGATATCAATCCATTGATTTTATTCAATATCCTTTTCTGTACATTGTTTTAGGAATTCACTCAAAGCATGATGTGATCGTTCTAAAGATCTATTAGACTGTGGGTGACACGCAGATGTTTCTATGCGTTTAATCCTAAATCTCTTAGCTATTCTTTGCATAAGATTGCTAAGGAAATTTCTTCCATGGTTTTTTGAAATTATTTTAGGTGCTCCAAAAACGCAAATGAATTTTTTTATAAAAGCATCTGCTATAGTAGTAGCTAAAGCATTTTGCAATGGAACCGCTAAACAAAATTCTGACAATTGATCTTGCATTATTAAAATTTATACGTTTATGTTTTTTATAACAATGCAATGGTATAACTATATATAATGCTATTGTTTCTAATACGTTAACAGGTGTTGTTATAATTAACATCAGCTGTTTTGTTTTTAACCTAACTAAATTTTCAATTGACAAGGAATACATTGTTCTATTCTTTTTTGTATATCTTGTTTTAGATTTTCGCAATAATAATCTTGTCTTATTCTTTTGAAAGATTATGACACTCCACGATGACCTGGTATAGGCGAATTGTATAATTCATAAAAAATTTGATCTTTTTTATCCTCTGGTATGTATTGCAATGTACCAGTGCAAATGATTATTTTAATATTGCTATCCTTGAATACTGATTTAATTGCATGGAGGAACGCTGCCCATACTACAAGTTCACCACGTATGCTTTTCGCTATACTCACTTCCAGAATATTTTTATCATTTAAAAATTCATATAACTTTAAAAGTGTTTTACGTATGTCTTCTTTTATAGTCACTTGTGATTCTGCAGTTTCTTCTTCGAAGTATAATTTAATTAAATATTTATTATTTGACCTCTTCATTTTATTTATACTACAAAATTCTAAAATTTGTTTAGCTGGTATTTTATTATTTTTAATTAATTAAAAATTGTCGAACGTTCTTATCATTTTGAAGACGTAGAAATTCCTTGAATGCTACAATTTTCTTCGGCCCGAGTTTATGCTAATGATGTGTCCGAGATATGTCACTTCTTGTTTCAATATATCGCATTTACTTGGTTCTAATTTCCAATTATATTTTCGTAGTCTTTCCATGACTCCATTGAATATTACTCACGATCTTCAAGAGTTTTGGCGTAAATGACAATATCATCCAAAGAAATAAATATGCCTTTACCTACTTCTTTTTTTCGGGGAGAAGGGGAACTCTTTATGTAGGATAGGGAGACACGTGTGGCATGCCATCCATACAATTTTTCTTCTGGCGTAGGACTGTCTCCACAAATACAGCCACCTTTGCCAATGACGTTGCCTGGCGTGATGCTTGCAAGGTCTACTGCAAGTGTCCTTTGTTCGACGCTCCACCTTCTACAGTCAAAAAATGTGTGTTGGGCGTCGTCCGAGGGAAAGTCGCAGTAGCCACAGCTTGGCTCCGCTATCTTTCCCATCTTATGAAGGTAGGAGCAGAACAAGCCGTGGCCCATGCCTTTACCTATGAGTCTAGCGAGAATAATAGTCATCGCCTTTTGATACTTAGGCCCTACGTTTCTTAAACCAAACGGTATACGTACAAATTCATAAAGTCCATTAGGTCTACTGAATGCAGTTTTATGTGCATCGACTTCATCCATTTTAATTTGATGAAAGCCAGATATGCAATCAATAACTGTGTAATAATTGGTATTTCCCACTTAGTCAAATATATCTATTACATTTGGCAGCGGAAAAACCACCGTGACAGTTTTCTCGTTTAAAGGTCTAAAATCGAGTACTATACTCTCTATCTGGAATTTCCTTTACTGTCAGGTTTCTTAGGTACTACCCAAAGACTTGTACAATAGAATGTTCGAGAGAAACGAATAATGCTTTTCTTTAATAAGTCATTAACTTGCTTGTCGACCTCATCTTGAAGGGCGTGAAATAATCTATATTGCTTCGTATTTCATCGTCATCCAAATAAAACCTATCTGTTTTTTCTATTATTAATCTATTATTAACGACTTTTAGTTCTTTTTCATTTAGATGGTCTAAGAATCTTCGTTTGCAATTCTTTTTCTCTAATATTTATATCTATTATTGGTTTGTTTCTACTATCTTCTTCTAAAACATTATTTGTACAAAATATACTTAAATTACTTTGATCGATAATATTATCTAAATTTTTTTCTAAATGTTTAAATCATTAAATTTATCTAATTTTGATGTATAAAAATCATGCATTTGTCTGTGATTCTTAAGATTATACATACAAGATTACGGTTTATCCTCTATATGTAGATTTCCTAAATACTTTTTATCATCGTTCTTTATATTGTCTACTTTTGTAATTTGATTTTCATAAACCTTTGTTATTCGGGGTTTAAAAGGAATACTACACGATTTTATAGTTATGCATTTCGCATCGAAGTCTATCATCGCTTTAGCTTGGTTAAAGAAATCCGTGCTTATGATAGTATATTATATATAAAGTATATATAATAGAAAGTTGTAAAATCATGTGATAAATAGCCAAGTAACTCTATTTTTTAATTCGCAAAAACACAATATCAATTTTAATGTTTCGTTCCTTACATAATTTATTAATGCAAATGCTAAGGTTAATATTAATTTATAGAGTTCATCGATTACATCAGCATTAATCTGCTGAGTTTAAGGACTATTTCCTTCAAGCTCAAAATCTTCCTTGTTTACCATTAAGTTTATCAATGCTGGATAACAAATACATCTACCATAGTCTCAATGTAAGACCAAAATGAAATGAGTTTTAACTTGGGTGTGGTGCCTTATTAAGAATAGCGATGCCAGATAACAATTGTTAACCGCTTTAGTAGCTTCGATAGCTTATCAGGCGTCTCTATTCTTAAAAATCGGATGCTTCTTTATTAACTTTTAAATAAAAGATGTTACTTTAATCATAAATTATTATCTTGAATAACCTTGAATCCTTATTCTTCATGGGTACAACATAAAGCTCATACTCTTGTCCAATCAGATTGACCCCTTCGACATTTAGTTTTAACTTCTCTCTCCCATTGTTGTGTTACGGAAGCAGGGAAAACTGCCACAATTCTAATATTAGGAGCTGCAAATAGTTGCGCGTATAATGCAACTCGTCCAGAATGACACGTTCACAATTTTATAAAATATCTTTAATCTTAATAAATAACTATGAACATACTTGGTGGCCCGTCTACAGGAAATTTTTGTTGCATTATATTATTATTATTATAATCCTCACTTTTTTCTTTAATATTTAGATGTACGTAATTTAATGAAATTTAAACCATCATGTACTTCATAAAAAAATAAGACAATATATTTAAATATTGTATTCCTTTTGCTTAACATTTTTTTTTGCAAGTTTAGTGAATAATAACACCTAAATATTATTTTCGATGAACATGAAGATACATCAGTGCAGTTTAAATATAACATGTAGTTTAGTTTCAATTCACATTTCTATTGGAAAATACGACTGTTCAGAATTCGGTTGTAAAAGGCCATAACTTAGAGTCTGGTTGGATATGAGACAACTCACAAAAGACCATTTTTCTTTCAACTTTAAGGAAGTTTATTTTTGCGATTTACATGGAAATTGTTTGAAAATATTGTAATCGGATAAAGAATAATATTGACAAATTGTAACATAAAATTTTAAAAGAATATGCACAAGATAAATTGAAACAGAACTTCGTTTTAAAGTTGGTAAAAATGGGCTTTTGTGTGCGGTCTACTTCATAAATAGATTGAAATGTCTCCTTTTGCAATTTTTGCAAAAAAAAAAAATACACAAGAAATCGTAGGTCTGGTTAACTGCACAGACCTTTTTATTTTTTTTGTGGGCCTGTGTTTTTATTCATATGAAAATAATTTATGGCTTTATGACCGGGTTTGGTACACGGCTAACAAACGATTAAGTTACTGCTGTTACAATTTTTTGCTGTATCGCCTTGTCCATTGCAAATTTGGCAACTAGCATGTTATCGATTAAGGGAGCATTTGTCAGCTGTGTATCCAGTTTTATTATACAACTGACAAATGTTTACTCAACGCTTGTTTGTTTGATAGCCTTCCATTCTGCATGTTTCGTAAATAAATGTTAATCTTCTATTGACCTTTTGTTTTTCGGGTAATCTCTTATTTGAGTTTCTTAAAGCTCTCCTCTAGAACTGTTTCTATTTTAATATCATTTTTAACAGTATCCGCTATCTGATTAGCGTTCTTCATATTCAATTGAATTCGAGTTTTAACCCGTATTTGAAGCATTTTACTACTGATTGTTCTATGGAGGTTTTAAATGCATCATCTACTACAGTGTCTTTCGACACTTTATATACTTCTACTATCCTCCTTCCTATTTCTTTAATACGATTTGCAAAAGAGATGACTGGTTCATCATCTCTCAGAAAATCGTTCCCCAGTTCTCCTTGCAACTGGTGATATAATTTCGCCAGAGCGTAAATCATTTTAATAAAATCTTTCGAAGTCTCTACCGTTGAGAAAACTTGTCCGTGTATGAATGTTTCCTCATTTGAAACCATGTAATTGGCTTTGTCACATTCCTCAAAGAATACACTTACAGGAATGTTTTTTCCGTCAAATGCCGGTCAACCTTAAGCGCATCTTTTAATGATATTGATTGAGCTGCCATTATTTTCGGAGGTGCAGGAGTTGGAACTATAGATTAGATTCCGTTAACCGTAGTACTGTTAACAATGGTGCAGTTTAGAAGGGTGCTGTTAAGATCCAACAGATCTGAAATAGCACATTTAATGATATATTCTGTAAGTATTCCTGGACTTGCAGATTTATTAATTTTTCTGTCGTTGAAGTATTTTCAGTACTTTCGATTTCTCGTGACGAAGTGCTGTCTTCAATACTTCGATTTAGATTTCTATTCGAGAAAAAAGAATTCAACGGGTTAAAAGCCTCAATTTCATTCCTTAATTCCAAATCTTTCGAAGCCGTATTCCTAATTATTCTAGATATTGAGTCTTCATTTGATTTTATTTTAATCATCCTTCAGATTTTAATTACGATTTATTTTCATTAAATTTATTAATACTAGCTTTAAAATTTAATTTACGATTAATTTTAAATAAATTTATTAAACTGCAATAGTGTTAGAAAATAAAAATCTAAGTCCTAATTTCTAGTCTATATATATATATACTTTATTTTTTAGTGTTATAAATGGTAATTTTGAACTCTTATTATTTTAAAGTAATTTATTCGTTAATATATAATTTTTTCACTATTTAAACTACTACGATGAATTTAATTGATTGCAATAGTTTCAATCATTATCAGCGACCTTATAAACTTAGACATCGATCAAATTTCGTATCTAGACACAAAAACCTACGAAGGGCACTACTTGAACCTCAAAATCAGCGACCTTATACACCTAGACATCAAATACGATCAAATTTCACTACCTAGACACGAAAAGCTACGGAGCGCAATACTTAGACTCCATCATCGGCGACCTTATAGCTACAAAGCGCACTGGTTCGATTCCATCATCGGCGACGGTATATACCTAGACATCGAGTACGACCTAATCCCACACCTAGACACGAAAAGCTACGGAACGTACTACATAGACCCTATCATCGGCGACGTTATACATCTATAGACGTCGAGTGCGTCCGACTTGCACACCGAGACATCTTTATCGTCATCCCCATGCGCCTAGACATATAGAATATAATGTAAATTTAGTAGACACATTTTGTCTGCAAATAGGATTATACAAGATGTAATTCAATTTTTTTTGGTATCTCCCAATACTTATATTATGCATATGTTATTCTCGTTGCTCTTTAATATTACAACATGAATGTCATTTATATATCTCTATCTACATATAGCTCTGGAAAAGATTTTAGTACGCACTTGTACATTTATATATAGCGTCGAAAGCATTTTTTTATGCATTTGTATATCTATATATGTAGCCTCGAAAGAATCTAAATGAAAAGAAATGGGACCATCAAATCATTGCATTCGCGATAATTCAAGAATGAGACATTTTTTTCAAATGAAACTTTTTCTCAGTAAAGTTTATTTTAATAGGTATCTATTAAGCCCTGCAAGATGTCACAAAACCAATGTAATGTATAAATTAATAGAAGCGGATAAAAAGTATTGGAGGTTAAAAATCAAATTCAAATTATAATAGGAAGGCTCATCTGCCCCGCCCTGCGGTTCCCGTACTTGCCATCGGGGACGCTACCGTGTCCCTTGATTAATTTTTTTATGTTTTCCGAAAACCCTCTTTTATTCTTAGTGTATGGGTTTCCGCGAGGTCGGTTTATCGTTTTCGGTTTTCGTGGGCATGGCCGCGTGTGTTACCTTATTGCATGGCAACGAGGAACCACTCCACATTGGTCCACTATGCCGAAATAATTCTCTGATTTATTTTGGAGCCGTGTATTCATCGAGACAAAAGCCTGATAATTTATTCACAACTGGGGAATTTTTTCCGTGAGAATAATCCGCCCCTTTAACCAGAGTTCCCTAACTAGACTTGACTCAAGAACATGATTTCGTTATCTCAAAAGATGAAAAAATATATAAATGATAATTTATTGGCAATTCACCTGGAATTCGATCTTTCAACAGGGATTTTTTCAACAGGGTGTAAGAAGGTTTCATATTGTTGAACATTATTTAATACGCTTCTCAGTACGTAGAATTATAAAACGATTTCATATTAGTGTATTTCACTAATATAATACAAATTAATTACTGGGTACCCTTATTTAAAATTAATAAATTATTAAGTTCTAACTGGTACATTGTTTCATCAATATTCTTGAAAAACAGAAATAAGGCCACAAAATCCAACAAGCAAGAAAGATGGATAAATATACTTACACCGAAGTCATCGGAAAGTGCAACGTAGCAACGCAATGCGACGAACTGGAAGGTGGAACAGTGTGGCAGCGAGTGCACATCGAGTGCAAGCAAGTGATGCCAGTGCGGCAAGTGAAGTAGTGTTCCGGTTTCAGGAAATTTAAGCAAGGAAAGTACACACAGACCAAGATCATTAGCCACGCAAAAGATATACAAACCACAACCACATCATCGAAGATTAGAAAGAGGAGGGCACCATCGACAAAAGCAAGGTTGGCCAAGAAGCTGAAGAAAATAGACTAAAAGATAATTGAAGTCCAGCGGGAAATAAAAACTGCAGAAGACCAGCAAATCGAAACGCAGAAAAAGATTATCTAAGCGAAATGGATAAGCTGCTCGCTGAATAACAAACCCTAAGCGAAGGTCAAGACCACATTGACACCGATGTATGGGCGAATTTCATGGCAGCAGAGGATCACGCAGATAAACCAGAACATCTAACAATCGATGAACTGGAACCCTGGGCTTAGTCCATCTAAGTTTTTTTTTCTCTTTTTCTTTTCTTCTTTTTATTCAAAATTACGTTTTTAGAATTAATAAAGAGTTCATGATTTTTTTTTTAAAATTGAATCATTTTTTTTTCGTTACCAAATAATTGTTTGTGTTTTTGTCCGTTATTAAAACTAGCGCGCCCCTAGGTCTTAGTGCGAAGCACTGGTGCGCAGCGCTGGAATGCTATCGGGCCTTGCATCGCTTCGCGATAGCGAAGCTGTTTGCATGTAAGGAACGACCGTAAGTACCCTGCTAAAAATAACCGATTACAACCGATTAAAAAAAAACTAATCGGTTTCAATACGTTTTTTTAATCCATAATTTCCGAATAGAAACCGATTAACATAATTAGAACCGATTTCTATCAATTACGAATGACTACTGACGAGATTTTAATCGGCTGAAATAGGTTATAATAGTGTTAATCGATTTTAATCCGGAAAGTACGGATTACAAAAACGTATTAAATCCGATTTACAGGATTTGTAAATCCGCTTAAATCGTTTATAATTGTATTAATTTTGTGGTCCAGATTATTTTCATCGTTCTTTAATCGTTTATAATCGGTTTTATTATAAAAGGAATTTAAAATAGTTGGATATGAATAGGAACCAATAGGACTGAAATACATAGGCTACCATATGTACATATGTATATATAAATTTTCTGCCAGGGTGTACGTATTTCTTTTGTACAGTTCAACAATATATATAAAAATATAATAGTACATTATAAACGGGTACGGAAAGGCCTTATTTACGAAACGAGAGAATTACGGCCCGAGCCGAAGGCGAGGGCTGTAACGAGTGAAGTAAAAAAGTCTTTACGTACCAGTTTCATACTGTTTATAGTAAGAGATGCCGAAAATAAGCAATGAAGTTGCGATTTTTAGGTTAGAGTGTTATAAAAATAATTGCGGTTAATACATATTGGTAATTTTATTGATTTTTTAAATAGTGGTGCGCACGAAGTTCGCCGTATCAGCTGAACTTCTAGTATGTTAAAATTAGGAAGTTAGCCAAAATTTGGGCTCCTAATTCGAAATGGAACTCGAGAAATCGCACTTTGAATTTTAAAAACATGGTCGATTTTAGACTTTTTATCTCGATTTTTTACCTTTTGCAAAAATACTGCCAAATTTAGCGGATTTAAGATAATGGATTTAGCAAGGTTTCATTTTTCTCGTTTTGGCTTCTACTTTTCAACCTGCTTTCAGAAGGTCATACTTATGATAACGTGCTTTCCACATTCACAAACGTAAAAAAAGATTTCCTTTACTAATATAGCCGATTTCGATGATATTAAAACTGCTTCAACTTTACCTATTTTTGAGATATCGACTCAAACATTGCGCGGTTCCTTTTGTCTTGAGAAGATTTTTAATTCCTTTCTTGAACGTCCCGCAACTCGTAAAACTAAGCTCAGGGCAAAACTTTAAATTTTGCTAAAAATTCAAAAAACACGATCTTAGCGATATTAAAATAGCTGAAACTTTTTTCTCTACAGATAACGATACGAAACTTTCAGAGAATTTAGTTCATGTTATGTACAACAAAATCCATATAGTCCAATTTGTACTTTTTGATAGATTCAAAAGATACAGACAGTAGTTTTATGTGTTTTTTTTTTAATTTTTCGTGTTTATTTACACATAAATGACACTGTTTCTTAACTATTAGTTGAAATCCAAGAGCTGCTAAAATATCAATCTTAATATATTATAAAAATAGATATAGAAACATCCAAATTAAGAGGCTCGAAAGGTTTAATAGCACTAAAGAACCAAATCTAAAGAAATTTAAATTTATTTTAAAACCTTAATATAATTGTGTAATTAAGCTACACGGCCTCAAATAAATAGTTTTAAGAATAAGCAATAATACTTTACTTATAATTTTCTTTAGGTTTAAAAAATATTTGAATGCAATAATTATATAATATTTATTATAAAATAAGAATAAATAATTATAAATCGACAACTCTTTTCATCTGCATTACTTTACACTTTAATTTACTATCGATAAATACAGCTTTACTTGAATTTTTTGCAAATCTATTGGTACATAGCAGTGATGCAAAATGGTATTTTTAACGGTCTTAGCTTTGAAGCTTTTTATATCTTGCTGTCACGTCTTGGTCAGAAACATGAAAGTAACTGAATTATCATTAAAAATTATTTGAAAGCATTATATTTGGGTTATTAATTAAAATTGGGTATAATTTTTCATACTTCATGTCTGAACCAGTTTGACTAAGGTAATTATACATTTGCTCAGCGTTCATAATTTAAGTGCCTTGCAAAGATGCTTTACGTGCAGTTCGTTTTGCAACGGCACCTATACTATCGCAAAGGCCCTTTCCATGTCGTGTAGTAAAGACATTATGTGAATTTAATTTAATGCTAAAGTCTTGCTTATAAATAAATAAAGCGTATATAATTTTAATCATAAAATGATTATTAAAGGGACGTTGAAGTCACTAAACTTTGAAATTTCCAGCCCTTACAACATCGAAATACTCACAAGGTATTTCAAATTATTCTCTTTAACAAAGTAACCAATTCACTTGAAACTTTCGGAAATAATAGAGTGATCATAAATAAATTATGATAATTATGATATTTTTTTTATTCGAATATGATTTGAATAAATAAATGATTCATTGTTTTATATTCGTCTTCCAGGAATAACTTTATTGGAGCAGTTTTAATATCATCGAAATCGGCTATATTAGTAAAAGAAATGTTTTTTTACGTTTGTGAGCGTGGGAAGCATCTTATCATAGCTACGACATTTTAAATTGTGCGGTTAAAAAGTAGAAGCCAAAATGAGAAAAATGAAACCTTGCTGAGTCCATTATCTTAAATCCGCTAAATTTGGCAGCTTTTTTCAAAAGGCAAATAATCAAAATAAAAAGGCGAAAATCGACCATGTTTTTAAAATTGAAAGTGCGATCTCTCGAATTCTATTTGGAATTAGGAGCCCAAATTTTGGCTACGTTCCTAATTTTAGTTATATTTTAACATAAGAAGTTTAGCTCAATCTGCGAACTCCATGCGCACCACTTTTTAAAAAATCAATAAAATGATTCTTATAAAAATAATAATTACGGTTTATCAATTGTGTCAAAATATTTTAAGAAAAAGAAAAATAAATGAATATCCTTAAATGTACTTAAACATATTAAAGTTATTGTTGTTTTTAAAATATGAATAGGAAAAAATAACAATTCAAAGAGAACATAACAAGAAATATTTTATTTTATTTATTAATTCTTCAATCGTAACTGTTATTAGCACATACTTTTATTAGAATAAATATCATCATTGGTTGGTCGTGTAAAGCGTTACGTTATTAATTTTAACTTTTTATAGGGCCCTAGTTCGAACCTTGGCCATGTCATTTTTTTTTCCTTATATTATAATTATTATTTCACTTAATTTTATGGTTATCTAGAATATTTATACATATTACATTAAATTAATTGTTTATGTTAAAAAAACTCATTAACATTAATTATACAAATAAAAAATTGGTTAATATTCTAATTAATTTATTCTGCTACATTTATAATGTTCTGTATAAAAATGTATTATTCTTAACGATATTGAACATTTTGCTGGCCTGTTAAACAATTATTAATTTTATAAACAAATAATTGGGATGAACCAAATTAATTAGAATGATAAGTATAATATTACCAGAGCCCTGCAAATACTTATAAATTATTGCATAACGCATTTACTCACACAACTAATATCTTCATTTCTTCAAAAGTGGCTGAAACCCGTACTCTCTCATTGACCCCACCGGTGATAAATTAGTTTATATATAAATTTTCTTCGAGGGTATACATGTTTATTTTGTATAATTTAATAGAACATATAAAACATAATAATGGTTCACCAATTTTAATAATCATAATCGATACGTATTAGAATTCAAACGGGATACCTATGCATATATACCTAATTATATATATTATACGTAAAAAATTGCACATAACAGAATTTAAAAGAATAATGAAGAAAAAATTTAACAGTTCATCGAAATAACTCCCCATTTATTTATAATTATTTAAAAGAATTATAGATAATAATGTTTAGTTAATAATATTTAGTGTTGGGTTTGTTAAAAAAAATTATAATTACATTTTATTGAAAATTAAAATAGAACTTAACAATGCAATAAAACAATCATTATAAAATACTTTAGTAAGTGCATACAGCATAACTTTTTAAATTATTCATTTGTAATTTTTCAAAAAAAAAGAATAATTTACTAATTCTCTTTGAATTGCAACAATACGCAGATATTTATGCTGCAGGGCAGAATTCTTGTAGGTTACTTTGGGACAGGTTTAACGTAAATTGTAATGGATTCCATAAAAGAACTCTTTTAGCTTCTTTTATGCGTACATAAACCTCAACTTTTCAAATTATTCACTTCTCATAGAATACGGTAAAATACTGTACTATAAAAACTAAATAATTATGGTATTAGGGGTAATGCTTATAATTTAATCAAAAGTTATCTGGATGATAGGTTACAGAAAGTTAGAGTAAATGGAAATGAAAGTGGTTTCTTGAATTAAAAATTTGGAGTTCCTCGAGGAACAATTTTAGGACCTCTAGTATTTATGTTATATGTAAATGATCTCTTACATGACATGCCTGATAATTCAATAGTATCATACGCTGACGATATTTTTAGAATATCTACAGGTATAAAACTTGGAATGAGGTTGAAAATAAAATGAATATACATTTGTGTAAAGTTGCAGATTGGTTAGCACACAATAAGTTGTCTCTCAACATAGATAAAACAGTGTATATTACATTTGGAAATTATTGTGATAGTGTTCCAAATCAATTAGATATAAAAACAAATGATAAAACAATTAAGAGAGTTAAGAGTACTAAATACTTAGGAATAAATTTTGATTACAACTTAAAATGGGATAAGCATATTGAATATATAATTAATAAAACCAAATATTTAATATTTATTTTTTATAAAATATCAAAATTTATGGAAAAAGAAACTCTAAGAATAATATATTATGCTTTTGTTCAAAGTATAATAAATTATGGAATAATTGCTAGGGGAGCAGTATATAAAAATTGTATAGATTTACTACAAAAAATACAGAATAGACTGATAAAAATTATAAATAAAAATAAATTTATACTAATAATCCAATGACAATAAAGCAACTGTACACATTTGAATCATTAAGATATAATTACAACTATTTAAAAAATACATATATGAATTCAAATAGTAGAACAAGAAACAAAATTATTCCTCTTCCAAAAATGAACAGAATTGTTAGTAATAGCTTTATTAATGCGATCAAAACGTGTGAGGCTGATTTTGGCCTCACAAGAGGCAACGGTAAAATTATTAAATAAATAATTTAAGCGCACGAAACTCAAAAATCCGTCCTCTTCCTCCGGCGCTTTTAGGTTAGGAAAGAAACACTGCCAGGGCAACGAGCCGCGATGACGATGCTCGCCATCACTGCCACGAGGGGTTAAATTGTAAATAAATAATGACGAGGGGAGCGCCTGGACCGATGCACAGCACGAGACGAACAAGGAGGCGATAGCGACCAAGCAGGCAGGCACTGGGCAGGCCTGCACTCACCACCGACGAAGCGCCGACGACGATGATGCCACCGGGTGGCACACGCACGACACAAGACACGATGGCCCGGCCACGGACACCACGACGACGACGAGGTGCAGCGACGACGAAAAGGACGAGTTACGAAGACGACGGAGGGAAGGACGAGCGACGAACGCCCGCGTAAGTGGACCAAGCCTGCCGGCTATCACGCTTCGGTTGATGCCACATTTGGTCGCGAGTGCGTCTATAGAGTGCGTCGGTTAATTATTGGTGTGGATGGTGAGCAGTGCCGGAACCGTGTCTTGAGTAATTTGCCGTGAGGCGTTAAGAAATCGGGAGTAGTGGCGAGCTTTGTCGTGGCGCGCGAACGGGTCGATTCGGGAGTCGAACAGCGGCGGCCATGTTGGCCATGAAAGCGCGGAAGATTGTGATAGGTCGGGCAAGCGGCGACTCCCGGGATAATTGGTCGTAGGGTTCGGGAGGAAGTAATTAGCCGACGTGCGACAAGTGCCAATCGCGCCACTGAGAGTCAGAGGTAAATTGTATTGAGCTTTGCGCGAAAGAGAGAGAGAGAGAGAGAGAGAGAGAGATGCGAGCGACGGGCGGTGCCCCCATATTGTAATAATCGCTAATCGCGCCAGAAGGAGGAGGATTAACCGCACAATAAATCATCGTGTTATTTTATTCAACCTGCCGTGTTCTGGAATTATTTTATGTGTTTCCCGATTAATTTGTGTTGTTGCGCCGAGTAGTTGCGCCGTACCACGTGCACGTACTCTTTCGCGACTTTTCAGGAAATTCGACGCCGGGAGCGCCTAACCCGAGGTGTTTCCTCAACGGAATCCCCTCTGGAGACGGTCTCATCAGAGCAGCCAGGAAGGAGAGACAGCGACGCCATCTAACTCAGCGGGTGACATCATTGTCTGGCGCCCTCCAATTAATAAATTCTCGCGGATTCGAGTTGTCTATTTTCTCTAGCATTTAGTATCGCGTCATCGGGAGTCGTGTGGGTCAAAATGACGGAGTTTCCGTAATTCCCTTCCGGAATTAGGTTCCGGAAGAATTTTCCTCAAATTCGGGCCGAGTGGAATAGCCTGGAATTCGTCGTAGGAATTCGCCGTTCTTTATTATTTTTGCCTGGGTGTCCGAAATTTCGGCCCATACGATTTGCCGCGTTACAAATGTTTAATAATTTGCCAAATGGTCTCAAAATGTTAAATATTAACAAGAAATATATGACGAAGAAGTTCAAAAACATGTTAAGGACAATATATATAATTGAAGAATTACTTATTATTGTTATAT
>UELU01147124.1:0-14360 GCA_900490025.1 Megastigmus dorsalis
ATCCCAAAATATATAATATAGTAAAAAATAATATGATTCATGGTCCTTGCGGTGCACAAAACAAAAATTGTGTATGCACGAGTAATAATAAAAAATTTTGTACTAAAAAATTTCCCAAAACATTTATTGATGAAACGCAATATAATCCGAATGGATATCCTATTTATCGTCGCAGGAATGATGGTATAAATATCATATACTCCAAACGCAGAGTAGCACATAATGGTTTTGTTGTGCCATATAATTCTTATTTATTACTATTATTAAATTGTCATATAAATGTAGAAATATGTAGTACCATCAAAGCCATAAAATATAATAATATACCAACTTTGATAGCTAAAAATAAAAAAAAAAGAAAATGATACAATTCCATTCAATGTATAAAAAGATGTGTTAATAAAATAATAATTACATTAGCTTGGGTAACGTCGGTACATGGGTTGGGTGTGATTTTGAAATATATATATATATATTGAAAGATACCATTAATTATCTTTTCTAATAATAAAAAATACAAAATAAAAATGAAAATAATAAAATTAAAGAAAATTTAATGAAAGATAAAAAAATTAATTAAAGATAATTTAATCACAAATAAAAAAGTTAAGTAATGATATGTTCATCTAATTTTCTTACACATTTAAAAGTTAGTATTTTAAATAAGTACACATTTTACGTAATATTATTATTGTTGTATTTATTACGTATAAAAATTTCATAGAAAATTTTATTAATTATATAAATCATTAAAAATTCTATTAAATATTAAAGCGTTTAGTTATGAAGTGTTAATATAACAATAATTATATTAGCTTGGAGAGCGTTAGTGCATGGGTTGGGAGTTTTTTTTGTAAATATATGAATATTTAATAGAGAATAATTCTTTTGAGAAAGTCAGATTACATTTGAATACTCCAGTATTTAGTCATGGTCAATTATATGTAGCCCTGTCAAGAACAATGTCAAAAAATAATTTAAAATTAAATTTGAATAATGATGCTATTTATAAGGATGATTCCATCAGTAATAATAAAAAAAAAAAAAATCAAATGAGAATTCAAAAATATTTACAAAAAATATAGTATTTTCAGAAATATTTATAAATTAATCATAGATAATTGTAATCCATTGTATTAATCAACAAATTTTAATGTTTAAATGATCTAAATTTTACTAGAATCAATTAATGTCTTAAATCATAAATCGGGAACTATTAAAAGTAATCACCATGTATCTTAATTAATATATAAAATAACAATTATGGACAATTATTATTAACATAATAGAAGTTAATTTTTAATTTAAAAGCCGTAAGAAATGGTTGTAATATTTTAAAAATTTAATTCTATAATTACAATCATAATAAATTTGTATAATTTTTAATACATTAATATATTTTTATTCTAAAATCCTAATTTGGAAATGTTTAAATCAATTGAAATATGTATCAATTAATGTGCATTAATAAATATAAGCGTTGCTGTTGTGAATTCTTGTCGCTAATACCAATAGGGATGAATATGAGGATTTAACGTAGAAGTAGTACACACGTATGGATAATAAAGTTGATTTATTGAAACTTTGTTAAGCGTAACAATCTTCGAGCGATGCGCATCGTAGGGCGGTCGATCGCCAAGAGAGCGAGCACGATGCTCAGCACAGTTGAGCACAGCTCCGATTCACATATACTCGCACACATCGGAGTACAAAGTCGAACGCTGATAGGCTGAGCATCGGTCAGCCGAGACACAACACGCGCTGTCGCGGTACAAATGTGTATCTTTTCTTTCGAACGTGTGAATTTCCAACATTCCGCCCATCTTCGTCTATAAGACGAACAGATATACCGGTAGTGCTAAACTATGCGCTTTCATTATTTTCTTCCCTTGGCAGAAATACTAACTTCACAAGCGGTCGGCGCAGTTCCCCTGTACTCGTTTTAATGGTCACAACGCGTATTTTATTGTCAACACCAGGGTGAAGCGAGATAATTCTACCACGCGGCCATTGCCCAGATGGGGTATTGTTGCTACGAATTAGTACCAAATCATTAATACGAGGATTCCCTTGCGGATGAAACCATTTGTTCCTTGATTGCAATGATGAAAGGTATTCGTTTTTCCAGCGATCCCAAACGTGCTGCACCATTTGAGATACAATTCGCCAACGTTTTCCTATCGGCAATTTTTCTTCGCGAAGATCAGGTTCTGGCACTAAATAGGACTGACGCTGTATCAAAAAATGAGCGGGAGTTAGGATCTCAAGATCAGAAACATCATCGGACAACCTAACAAGCGGTCTCGAATTTAGACATGCTTCAATTCGGCACAGGAAAGTATTTAGCTCGGAATAAGTGAGTATTTGATCACCAATGACCCGGCGAACATGGTATTTTAACGATTTCACCGCTGCTTCCCATAGTCCTCCAAAGTGTGGGGCATTAGGTAGATTAAAGAGCCATTTTGTTCCCAATTCGGCTAATCGATTAGTAACGAGCAAGTTAAAATCACTGCTATCATGTAGCATAGATCGCAGTTCGGAGTTCGCACCCACGAAATTGGTTCCTCTATCCGAGAACAGTTCCTTACAATGTCCTCTTCTAGAGGTAAAGTGATGGAAAGCCGCCACAAAAGACTCGGAGGTGTAATCCTCAGCGAGTTCTATATGAACTGCTTTGGTCACCATACAAACGAACACGCATACATACGCCTTTAGAGTGCCCCCTCCTCTGCTTTTGGTGAGCCTTACACTGACCGGGCCAGCATAATCGTCTCCCGTCTTTGCGAAGGGTAACGCTATTTGTACACGTGATGGAGGTAAGTCAGCCATTATTTGCGAAGGGATTCTTCCGGCATATCGTACGCAAGGTATACAGGAGCGAATAACCCTTCGAACTTCGGTCCGGGCTCGTAGCACCCAGAATTTTTGCCTTAGCGTCGCGAGTGTCAACTGCGTTCCTCCATGTAGACAATGTAAATGTGCGTCTCTTATAGCTAGTGTAGTTAAGACCGATTTATGTGGAAGAATTACTGGGCGTTTCGCTTTAACGGAAGCCAGTGAATTACCAAGTCTCCCGCCCACCTTGATTAATTCGTCTTCGATGAACGGGTTCAAGGAGACAATCTTGCTCCTGTTACCTACTCTTTTATTTCCCTTCAGTAGGAGAAATTCATTCGAGAAATATATTTGCTGAGTAAGATAGCACCAGAAGTTTTGGGCCCCTTGGATTTCATCGGATACAACAAGCATAGAGCTATTATTTTCAAAATTTTGAAGAAATGATAATCTAAGTACAGCCAATGAACGCGACGTGTTTGACCTGACTCTGTAGCTGATTTTCATAACCAATCTCATGCACAGCGCGGTGATTCTAAGCAATTTATGAATGGAAGAGTACTTGTTGATTAAATCCCATAGATCTATCGCGTCAACGTCTAGCTTGTCAGTTGGCTTATAACTATTTACAGTTGTGACGTTACTGACTGTGAAATTAAGGGTATCTTGCATCTTGGACCACGTATCAGTCTCAAGTGTTAGAAATTCAGGACCCTTCCACCATAACTCGCTTTCACGCAGCTGTGAGGGGGTGATACCTCTGGATAGGGCATCAGCCGGGTTATTTATAGATCGTACATGGTGCCAATAAGCATTAGGTAGACTAACATGTATTTCTGAACAACGGTGAGAGACAAAAACGTTCCATCGTGAGGGATGGTCTTTTAGCCAAAACAAAACGTCGCTGGAATCGGTCCAAAGATGAATGGAGTCAATCGTTAATTTAGTGGAATCAACAAATTGTTTTGTTAGACGGGTGAGTAACAAGCAGGCACATAACTCCAACCGTGAAATGCTTAAATTTTTCACGGGAGCTACTTTAGATTTAGCAATCTGAAGTGAAGTTGTACTCACACCCTTGTGAACGAATCTGAAATACAACACGGCGCCATAGGCTTCCTTGGAAGCATCGGCGAAGCCATGAATTTTGGTTATTGTTTGGGGGGTAAAACCTGTCCACCTTGAAATCTTTATATCACTCATCACTGGAAGGTTTTCCACCCAATGAGCCCATTTGCTAGCCAATTCATCGGATAGCGGATCATCCCAGTTTAATTTTCGTAACCAAAATGTTTGCATTAATATCTTGGCCTGCACGATTACAGGATCGTAGGTTCTAGCGATGCGAGACAAAACATTTCTTTTAGTAGCTTCCGTTACATTCGGTTTTTCGACATAAAAGCAAAAATAATCGCCGTTGGCGTGCTATGCAATCCCTAGTAGGGGTATCGAAGTGTTGGGATTAAATAACGTCACTTTGTCCTCGGCTAGCATGTTATTACTAAGTGATGAAATAATTGGCGAATCGTTAGAAGACCATTTGCGAAGGTTCATCTGAGCCTTTGAAAACATGCTGATCAAGTCCTTGACTTTATCAATAGCTTCCGGTATGGTGTGAGCACCCGATAGCACATTGTCCGAATACATTTCCTCGCGAACAGCTCTAGCAGCGACTGGGTGCTCCAGCTCATAATCAGCTGCCATTTGCAAAAGCGTGCGCATGGCTAAATATCCGGAACAAGTTAAGCCATACATATTAAATAAAATTTATGCGGACGCGTATCGCGAAATAAAGCGCAAAGCGCAGCTCGTGTGCCCGTCACAATACTTTCTATCCCGAGGGTGCACTCCTATTTGGCGGAACATTTTCTCTACGTCCGCTGAGAGTGCGAATCTATAGTTCCGTACTACACAGATCAGATCAACAGGATTTAGGAGGAGGTTCGAACCACTGAAGAGCATATCGTTTAACGACTCGCCCGTGGGAAGCTTACTGGACCCGTTAAACACGGTTCGCAGTCTTGTAGTGCTACTATTCTCCTTCCAGACGCCATGATGCGGCAAGAAGAAATTTTCTGAACTTTTTGAAGGAGGCTCTTACAAGGCCGTCATGTGACCTAACGCAAGATATTCTTTTAAGAATTTGGAGTATTCCTTTTCGAGTTTTTTGTATTTTTTGAAATTATTCTCAAGACGAATAAGAGCATTATGAGCACGGGTGAATGAATTACCTATTTTTACGTTGCCTAGGACTTCTATATTTTTCCAGGGCAATCTTACTATATAGCGACCGCTATTGTCCCTAGTTGTGGTCTTTTCGAAGAGCTCCTCACAACGTTTCTCCTCGATCGAACAAGAATTTTTAATCGTAGATAGTTCTTCCGCCCGCCAAAATTCTTGTAGCAGGTCGGATAAAGCCTTATCGTGCTCGCATGAGCAATGATGTACAGATAGGCTTTGTATGTAGGAAGTAGAATTTGTGGTAATCCCTGTGATTTTACCAGTGAGCAACCATCCAAGTTGGGATGCCATTGCTATCGGCTGATGGATTGAACCTTGTACAATTTTGCCTTGAATTATAGCAGCATAAATGTCTGCTAATAATAATTCTATGCGAGAGCTTTGTAAATAGCTGGGATCGGCTAGTTGCAAACCCTTGAGGTGTATTAGAGGATCACTTGATCTAACGACTGGTGGTTTGTAGGCTGATAGTTTAGGAAGCACCAATGCTTGTGTTTCCAATGAAAATGAAGAAGCGAAATGTGGTTTCAGGCTTAGATATGCAAGCTGGCTAGGAGCAATTTCATCTTGCTCGCCTACTCCTGTTATACACACATGTGTAGTCTCCCTTTTTAATGCCACTTGATTACATAATTGTTGTGAGATCAACGTTACCTGACTACAGGAATCTACAAGAGCTCTAACAGTTCGCTCTTGCTTCTTTGGTCCTACCACGGTAACCAATGCGGTTGCTAGTAGTACACCTGTACTGTTCAGCGTTCGAGTAGTGTGAGCGTATGCATTTTGTGCGCTGACAGTGGAAAAATCGGAATTCTCCGATATCGCAGGACCAGAAATTGGATTTATCTTAGTATTGCTATTCTGACTAGCTGCAATGTTTGTTAACGGGGGACGACTATCGTTTTCGTTAGTCGACAAATGTAAGAGCGTGTGGTGCCTTTTCTTGCACGTGAAACAAGTATATTTAGACTTGCAACGGTTTATTAGGTGTTTGTTACTTAGGCAATTAAAACAAATTTGTTTAGCCTTTGCAAACTCTCTTCGATCCGTGACAGCTTTTTTGTGAAATTGATCACATTTAGATAGAAAATGATTGCCGTTGCAGAGTATACAATTAGATTGAGAGTCCCTTGAAAGTGTTTGGAGAGAATGCACAGACGTGTCGTTTTCGTTCTTTGTGAGTTTCCCTTTACTATTCTTATTTTTAGCGACAGATTCAAGAGAATCTTTTCCGTCGTCAAGGTTTTCAATTTGTCCCGTTATGAACGTTTTTAACTGATCTACGGTAGAGGGATCATCGTTTGACTTATCAATAGACTTTTTCCATTCCCGTTTGGTATTTGGATCAAGAAGCTCTACAGCCAGATAAACTAGCAGGTCGTTACCTATCTCCTCATTGGATCTACCAAGCTTTCGTAAACTTTCCAAGGGACTGAAGAATTCTCTGCTAACCCGCTTTAACTCTAAGTCGCTTTCTCCCTTCATGGGTTTGACGGATAACAAAATTGAAATAAATGTAACAACCGTGCGACGTTTATTATCATAATAAGCGATAAGCGTATTCCAGGCAGTCTCGTATTGATCAGCCGTAATAGGAATAGCTTTTACTTGCTCAAGAGCTTCGCCAAGAATATGGGCTCTCAAATAATAATATTTGACAGAGGCATCTAAGTCTGTGCGTCGATGCACCACAGACCTGAATAAGTCCCTAAAATTTTCCCACTCCGCAAATTTCCCTGAAAACTTAAGCAAATTCATCTTCGGTAGTGAATGAGTGTCGATTGAGTGTGGATTGGCTACCGCCTGTTGTGCAGTCGGAAGTGGATTGGGGTTGCGCTCTTGTTCTGCCTTCCTGGCGTCCTCCATACATTGCAGAAATTCTCCCTTTCTATCATAATATGAATCGACTGTCTGCTCATGGAGGCACGATTTAAAATAATCATGTCCTTCGGAGACATCCTTGGCAGATAGGATTTTCAAATGATTTGCCGTAAATTGTGAATAACAACTCTCTAAGCCTTGCAAGCGAGCTTGAGCGGCAATTACAGTCATTTTCGTGTCCCCCTTTTTTAAAATTAATAAAAGAGTTAGCAATCTGTTTTTGTAAGTCTAACTGGATAGTATAGAAGACATCGATTTTTATAACCTGAAATTAGCTTTGCCGTTCAAAATAGGCTGAGTGAGAATGATAAATAACCTCAGTACACAACTAATTGCTGTACTGTTAGCGAATTTGAATAGAGCAGTATAGCACTATTGCTCCAACGACGAGAGAAATTTTCGAAGAACTTTTCGGATCCTCGACCAAATGTTGCGAAACCCTCGTAGTTCGGGTTAGAATTTGATGAATTGCGAGACTAAGGTATGCAAAAAGAGCTCAAAATTAATCCTAACTGTGGAAGCTTTCCAGAAGTCTAGTCAAATTAAGAAGAGTAGCGTCTATTTCTCTGGAAATCTTATCGGTTAGCTTTAGTTTCTCGTATACCTAGCTCAAATTAAAGGGATCTCCCTTTCTTAGCCTGAACGGTTTCTTCACTACTAAGCATACTGACACTTTTCTTAGTAGTGAATCACACAATACATACAGGTAGCATTCACACTTGAGAATACCTCTGTTCTAAGGACTACGTACTCTAATAATCAATAATAACGCTACGACTAGTAATCTACGCCTTACTACCCTTTACCTGATTCGCATGTACACAACTCACATATAGCACACTAGCATGACACTATCACTCGTATTTATCATTCTCATTACACTCCATACCGGTTCTGACAATCGAAATTATAGCAACACGTGAAGGTTTCGAAGCTTTCAGAGTAGATAGGTTGTTTCTTCAAGCTTGCAGAGTTGCTGCAGCCACTCGTAGCTTGCAGGGATGGTGAGTAGTGAGTCGAGCGTTAAGCGTCGTGCAGCAATCGAGCAGGCTCCTGGTTAAGCAGACTCGAATAGGTTTAGTGGTCATCAATGTGCTCGTTGGTACTAGGCGTGGTATAGCGAGGTCATACGTTGGATGGAAACAGCGTGGCGCGTCCTTCTCGTTCCGCACAGCCGCTTACTGCTCCATTTCACTTTCCCGAATACTCCGCGGCTTGAGATCGCCTGGTAGTTGCCCTCGTTTTTACTTAGAGCGCGATTCCTCGTTGGGCTACTCCGTCGGGCCGCTTTTCTGGCACCGCTTCGCTGTGCATGCCATGAGCGCTATTCAAGATGGCGGCCGTCTGTCCGCCAGCCTGTTTCTCGTACGGCATACCTATTGCGTCATCCGAGTTGCACGACTTATGCTTCCCTTTGTCTAGTTGCGTGCTCGTAGTATGCGCTTCTTGTGCGCAATTTGTTCGTTTCAATTTGATCCAATACACTAATGCACGTACCTTGCCACGCTTGATCCGGCTCGAAGGATCATTTTATGTTGTGAATTCTTGTCGCTAATACCAATAGGGATGAATATGAGGATTTAACGTAGAAGTAGTACACACGTATGGATAATAAAGTAGATTTATTGAAACTTTGTTAAGCGTAAAAATCTTCGAGCGATGCGCATCGTAGGGCGGTCGATCGCCAAGAGAGCGAGCACGACGCTCAGCACAGTTGAGCACGGCTATGATTCACATATACTCGCACACATCGGAGTACAAAGCCGAACGCTGATAGGCTGAGCATCGGTCAGCCGAGACACAACAACACGCGCTGTCGCGGTACAAATGTGTATTTTTTCTTTCGAACGTGTGAATTTCCAACATTGTATATTAACACCAGAAGATCTTTATAAGTGGGCAACTAAGTAAATATTTTGACAATATTATTTGTATTTTCTCTATCATTTCATTGTATCAAATTATTAACAAAAACGAAAAAGTTTCTCGCATGATGCATATGAGCAAAAAACCACTGAACCAAACATGTACCACTCAGAGATGCAGAACAACAAATTTTGGAACGTCAAGTATTACAAGAACCGAAACCCAAAAGAAAACATATTTAGTCTCGCCATCAGGTAGTAAAGCTGGATTTTTCTCCCTGGGGCAGTAAATAAAATAGGAAAAGGAGGGTACAACCAATTGTGATGAGTTTCTTTGTCGCAATAGCTACCACAAGTATTTAAAACTTATTTTTCAAAAAAATTTTTTTTTTTTTTAGTTATAAAAAAAGTGGATTTTTTTTTACGTACGAATAAAATGGAGAGTTAGAAAAAAATAATATTAGTTATATATTACCCTTGTCTTAGACCCGACTAGTCACAGTTTTATGATGGGGGTGCAGCATCACGCGCCATTTTTTGAATTTTTTTTAACTTTTACTTAGCAATCGCAATGGTAAGTGAATCTCCACACTCGATTCGAAAGTGGGATCCCAGATCGACACCATCGAAATTCGCCCATGGTAAAACAGAACACTTTTCGCTCTACGTTCTTTCAAATGCGATCAAGAAAAGAATTGCATAATCACGTACCTAATCGAAATACATAAAGCACGCAGATTATAAAAGACAGGTGGATTTTAGACTATACAAAAACAGATAACGAAACATGCAAGATGCATTACGTATTTGCTACAGGTGAATGATAAGGGAGTTATGTCTAAACACTCTAGTGTAAATCATATTATTTTAAACATTTATGCAGCAACAATTATTTTCTTTGTTTATAAGGAGCACATGCTTATGACATTTTACAAGTTCGGTTCTAAATTATTTTGTGTAATCAAATAGTCTAATGAAGTTTTTATATGAGCCTTTTTTTTATTATTAATTTAAATATAGCAATTAAAATCTTGGTCCAATTCGATTTAATATTTGTGTAATAGATGTAATTATTTACTTGTTATTTGAATATTTTACAAATAGTAATTTAGCAATTAAACTGTGTAATAATATCAGTTACATAACACGCAAATATTGTATTTCTAAGTCAGCGTTATTAATTTAGTTTTTATTAATAATTTTATTATGTGTTCAAATAAAAATAGGAAATAAAATATGTTTTAATTTTTAAAATAATTTTGAAACTACTAAAAGCCAAATAGATACTTTTAGTTAAGTTAATTACAGTCAATTCATAGTTTATTTAAATAACAGTATCAAATAATTCAGTTATTAAAAGTTCTTGTTCTTATTCAATGAATATTTGTAATATTAAAGACTTAATTAAGACAATATCAAAAAGATTTTATATGTAATAATAATTACAGTATAATTTAACACTTCTACAAGAGAACAATTTTTTTTATAGTTCAGCTGTGGTACAACTTACTTATATCTCCTTAATTTTACGGAAACGAGTATTCAGTTATTAATTGTGGTTTAAAATTCAATATTTTGTGAATTACAGATGCACTTGATTGCACTTACTATAAGCTTGGATCTTGTTCCCCACTTTAAACTTCCTCATGTGGTGCCGTCAAATATATTCACAGTCATTATATAAGACTAAGGATATTTTTCAAAATTGAGAAGAAAAAAAATAACGGGACAACTAAACTGAATCTACAAAGTGCTAATACAGAAAGAATACTTGACAATTTTTAAGATGATTTCACGACTTTCTGCCGCCAAACTTTGCCAAAAGAAATTGGAAGATTCTTGTAAACTGGTAAGAAATTGTTTATCTAATTTCTATTACTGAGTCCAAAAGAATGCTTCACAGTAATTTCTGAATTACTCAAATTACAATAATATCAACACTTATATGGAATTAATTATTCATTTAAAAATGTAAATTAGATGTTGTGAATAAAAAACTAACGTAAGCCACCTCCCCATCACATGCTGACATTTTTTGAAAATCGGCTTAAATAGTATAAAAAATGAAACCCTCATAACCGTCGACCCTAAATGTTGTTCGTCTGCGGCGTCCACTTTTATTACAGAAGAAATAAATATAAAATACAAAAATATTTTTAGTGCGTGTCAGCACAAGTGCCTTTACAATACTGAAAAATTTGCGTAAGTCGTAAGGCCAAAAGAATTTCGATTAATCAAATTTTCCAACCTCGTTTTAAACAGTTATTAAAAATTAATACAGATCGATTTTAGACGTTTTTTTGCGTTCTACGCAAAAGTTTATAAACCTATTTAAATTTTACAGGTCAATTTTGTAGGTCTTTTTGGCAGAAAAAACGCACTTTTTCGATTTTCTCTCCTATATTAATCTTCTAAGATATAAAAACTGTTTTTTTTGGCCTTGCGAATTTTTCGTGCGAAACGCACACCTATGATTTGTATACTTTTTAGTATACATAACTCAGATTTCGATCCTCTAGATGCCGACTTTGTTTCTGTTTATACTTTTAGACATACTTTCTGCTATACCTTTTTCCATACTTTTACTCATACTTCCTATCATACCTTTTTCCATACTTTTACGCATACTTTCTGACATACATACATTCATACATACATACATCTGTGTAGAGCTAAGAGTCTGTCTATATGGCAACCTAAGGCACTCAGTCCCCATATATGAACTCTGCAGGATGATATATGTATATCCGAATTTGAAAAAATTCAAATTATCATGAACAAAGTATCCATATTTACAGTTACAATTCAAAAATGCCAGCAAAAAATACTGAAGTAATTTCTTCAATTTCTGTTGTAATACAAATTTTTCGAAGTCCATAAATCGTAAATTAAGAGTCCCATATAGATATTCTTGTCCGTTTCAGAACAATAAACCAGGGGATTAAGATCTGTTAGTCAAAAATTTAAGAATTTTTCGTTCACTCTTTGGGTTAAAACTCAATCTCGTTATTCGATTTTCAATTCCGAAACTGAAATCCGTGGGTAATAAAGTGTTAAAAATGTTTGTCAGCAATGCTTATGAATATATCAAAATATTATCTCGTATAGAAAACTAACGGACATTTACAGGATTTTGTAATAGTGAACACGACTTGAACGTCCACGTTCTATTCAAACGTTGACTAGAAAACGTTCACGATAAAAAATTTACAATAGATTTCATATAATTAAAAAAAATAATAATTAACAGTAGTATAATTCCTAGTATGGAGAGACATAACAATGACGTCACACTGTCCCGTAGCCGGATTTTTTTGGTTTATACCTCTAAGAATAAGTATCTAAGAATCATCTATCATTTGGCAAAGTTTGAAGTAAATATTTGAAGTATACCCTTAAAAATTTCTGCACCGAAAAAATGCACTCATTTCGGTGCAAATGCTTATTTTCTCGGTGCAGAAATTTTTGAAGGTGTCGTTGAAAGATTCCCTTGAAATTTTGCTAGAAGATAGATAATTAATAGACGAAGTGCACCTGTATTTGGGATTTGCATAATTTTACCTATTTATTTAGTTATTACTAATTATTCACATCCGATCGGTAAAACATTGAGTGGTAACTGCAGGACTTTGACACCCCCTTAACGATGAATTCGAGGAACTGATTACTATATACAGTATATATTGGTAGAAGCTATTTCTATATATAGTTTCCTTGTATAAAGATATGTAATAATAGCGTCCATACAAGTCATAGATTTAAATATTCATGTTCTAGAATTCTTTTCGAAGTAACTATATTATAGCCGATAAATAATGGACGGAGCAGAAATCAATGCAGTCTATCCCACCTTCGCATTTATTTCAGAATTGGTTTAAGTTTCAGCAAAACGGACAAAATTTTAAGTTTCCACGGACCATTATTTATCGGCTTTAATTGGTTACTTTAAATAGAATTCTAGAACATGAATATTTAAATCTATCATTTGTATGGATGCTATTATTACATATCTTTATACAAGGAAACTATAAATAGAAATAGCTTCTACCAATATATTCTATATATAGTAATCAGTTCCTCGAATTCATCGTTAATCCTGATTTTGTTTATACAGGGCGTCCCTGTATCTATACCGCAAAAGGATCCACCGGATAGAGGAGACAATTCTAAGCATACGTAACTTTTCCGTTTTCCGATTAAATGCATAATTTTGGAGTTATAGGCAATTGAAAATTTTAGAAAATCAACTAATCAGCTCCCGCCGCCGTTACCGCGCCGGCGACAGAGAAGAGAGTAGGCGGGGCTTCCGCGCTACGGCAGAAGCACCGACGAACGGGAAGGAGAGCGCGCCTAATTTTCCTTGCTCTACTCGTTTACCTGAAAACATAGACGCTCACTGCGTTGTCCAAGTCTTCCGACGGGCAAGCGGCTAAGCGCTATAAGTATACCTATAGGTATTGCATGTGTTCGTTCGCTGCCTTCGCACGCGTGACACGTGACGCGGGCTACTATTGGTCGCGTACCCTGTACAATTATGAATATTGTCTCTGAGGCGTTTCAGCGTATCGATGCCTTATTTGCCAATACAAAATGGCGTGCAAATATCTATTCCTCTAAGGATTTGATCTTTTCTTTTTTAATAATTAAAATCTAGACTTGGATATAAAAATTAAAATAATATTAAATTAAAATAAATTCACTAAATCAATCTCGTTCATTAGAAAACAACTTTTTTTATGCAGAAATCCATGGGCTTGAAACAATTTATGTTTAAAAAAAGGCAACTGCTTATTATTACAATCATTAAACAGTTTCCAAATTTAAATAATCCAAGATCAATAAATTTAAACATGCTGTTAATCGACCACAGGCTTGAATTTCGGTACCTCAAGTGCTCTTAAAATAAATCTAGAAGCGTTTAGTCTATGAAACTTTTCACACAAATACTATGATGCATTAAGAATAAGCTTATAAAATTACAAACTTTAAACCGTCTCCAAATTTAAATAATTCAAGACTCATACATTTTTCTATTTCATCGGCCAAAGGCTTGAATTTCAAAAATTGAAGACTGTTAATAGTCTGTAATTTTAAAAACTTATTGTTAATGTATCATAGAATCTGTGTGAAAAGTTTCATAGAATAAGCACTGTTAGATTTATTTTACGAGTACTTTAGGTATCGAAATTTAAGCCTTTCGCCGATTAATTTGAAAAATGTATGAATCTTGAATTATTTAAATTTGAAGACTGTTGATAGTCTGTCATTTTAAAAACTTATCCTCAATGCATCATAGAATCTGTGTGAAAAGTTTCATTGACTAAACTCTGCTACATTTATTTTACAAGCTCTTGAGGTATGGAAATTCAAGCCTTTGGCCGATGAAATTGAAAAATGTATGAATCTTGAATTATTTAAGTTTGGAGACGATTTATAGTCTGTAATTTTAAAAACTTATTGTTAATGCATCTTAGAATCTGTGTGAAAAGTTTCATAGAATAACCTCTGCTAGATTTATTTTACGAGCACTTGAGG